>JAOCPT020508016.1:0-12157 GCA_026546935.2 Palythoa grandiflora
CATGCCGAAACATGTCTTTAAAAAAAGTTGTTGTATTTTTTCAAGTAATTTCTTTATTGCTTCTAACAAGACCTTTTGGAAATATACATATTCCATCCTAACTGGATATTATTAATTCAACATGTTTTCATCAAAGACTTGGCTCATATTTGCATTCATATGCACAGTTGTGCCAAACTTCGCTAACACATGGAAATCGTGAGTACAAAGTTTTTTGAATTAACGTGCAATTCCACCACATCCCCATCAAATTGGGAAAAATCAAGGATTTCCGAGACAAACAAAAATTCAAGGACTTTTCAAGAACTATTGCAATTCAAGGACTTTTCGAGAATAATTGCAATTCAAGAACTTTAATAATTATTGCAATTCAAGGACTTTTGAAGACAGTGCGAACCCTTGTATGATCTATTCACAAACCTGTAGAAGCTGTGTTTGAAGCCAAAAATCAACGCAGAAGGCACTAACACACTGGCACACCACCGAGCAGAGGGCCGGTAGAGTCTGAAATGCAACACCAGAAGTGAAAAATTAATGACAAGAGAAAACAAGTTTATCACCTCAAAAGCATATAAGGAAAATATCTACAATTCGGATTGCTATGAAGAGTAACAGCGTCTATCGTAAGATTTATTCTGTAACTTCGAAAAATGCAAGGAATTTCGTTAAAACAAAGATAATTTTACACCACTACATAACTTTTTCTAATGCAAATGTTTCTCTGTTCCAGTTTGCTTCGACAGAAAAGTTGGGAAGAGGGGGGATCACAACTAGTCGAATTAAAAAACAAATTGTGGTCGAGCACAAAACGCTATTTCATTCCCATAGAAGCCACAAACGAGCTAACACTTGCATAACAAAGTTAGTGTTTTGATGGCTGTAAAATTTTTCATCAATTTTTTAAAACATGAAGTAGGTTAGACATGATCCGTTCCACTTGAGCATCCCCCCAAGAAAAATAAAGGCAGTATGCTTCTAAAATGACCTTCTTTTCCGCCAAAGTTGACTCAGCTTTCCATCCTCCCGAGGTCGGTAAAATGAGTACCAGCTTGGGGGCTAACCTGCGATGGATTAGTGTCCCGTCCGGGGGGAGTCAATGACTCTTATCCACTTAACACTACAGAAAGGGGGATAAGCACCGGCTCCATGGGCCATTTAGGCTGGTAAAAGGATTTAGCTTAGCTTTTTAGCTTCCAAACGTTTTACCACTGTAATATCAAGTTTTAAACTCCAAGTGACGAAGGAAGCCATCAGGAAAAGATTTTACACTTTGCAAGTGAAAACTTTACCTACGAGCAAAAATTTTTTAGGGATTATAACAGGGGGAGTCAATGACTCTTATCCACTTAACACTACAGAAACCGGTGATAAGCGTCGACTCCAATGGGCCACTTGGCTCGTAAAAGGATTTAGCTTTTTAAACTAGCTTCTAAAATAGGGTGTTTGAAAACACAAAATCTTTAAAGACCAACCTTGTAATAGAGTATACGGCAAATATCCTGAATAATTTTGGGCATTTCTGTGATCTTCTCTCTGCATGCTTCGAATTGTGCAGCAACGGAGTAACAGCGTGTGATATGTGTACAGACCTGGTGGGATGAAGGGAAACTTGTATTGTAAGTACTGTTAACAGAGAACAAATGCATACATCCCAACCTTACTGCTGGGGCTGTCTTTCAGGTATCCTTTTTGTCTCCCTTTGCTGTCAGCAGATGGTATCTTTTAATATGCCAGACTGAACCCTTCACCTGAACCCTTCAGACCCTGGGCTCCACACTTTCTATTTATTTAATTACCAACATTCTGGGACCTAGTCTGGTTCCATTAAGAAAAGACAATAGAACTCGAGGTCCCTTACAAAGATCTTTATGCAATGTTCAGAGCAGCAGTGACAGAAAAATTATATAAAAAACGAAACACTACAAGTAAATAGGAACAATTATATAAAACTAGAGAAAATCTCTAACTACACAAAATAAACACGTAAACTAAATAATCGCAAATTAAGACAACAGTAAAGCGGAGAACACAGGCGTGCCAGCAAAAAAGTATAAAAAGTCTAGCAAGTGCAAGGAGAGAGCAGGTTAGAGCAACGACATAAGGGACAAATTATACGCCATGAACGGATAGTTTCAACATCGAAAATGTCTTCGAGACGATCAAGAAAGAACCGCTTAAGACGAAGCTTAAAAGCAGTTTGGGAGAATTTGACTTTTCATATTCCACAGCTTATTCCACTTGATAAATTCATTATTTCTTATCATCAGATATGTTAATTTGTTTGAGTTATGTAAGAAGTTAAATGTTGATAAGTTGTCTTGGGGTTAAAGGGTTAAGCCGCTTGTAGCAGTCTGGTGAAATCCCTAAAAAACAACTACCCTGTATCGACTGCAAGGTTCGAGCAGAATAATTCATTTGAAATTTTAGGACTTTTAAGAACCTTTTCAGCGGCGTGGTTTACGGTGGCATGGTTGGCACAGTGGTAAGATCTCTGCTAAACAACCACAAGGTCCCACGTTCAATCCCCGGCTAAGCCGGGATTTGAACATTTGTGTGACCTTCTTTTCCACCAAAGTTGACTCAGTTTTCCATCCTCCCAAGGTCGGCAAAATGAGTACCAGCTTCTGCTGGGAGCTAACCTGGGATGGATAAGTGTCCCATCCAGGGGGAGTCAACGACTCTCATCTGCTTAACACTACAGGAACCAGAGATAAGCACCGGCTCCAATGGGCCACTTTGGCTCGTAAAAGGTTTTAGCTTTAGCTTTAGCTAAGAACCTTTTATAGTAACTTTTAGGACATTTCCACATGAACACTTTTATACTTCCATCGAAGGCCTCATTCTGATGTTGAGCTTAAAAACAACAACTAGACGATCACAGATCGTTTACTCGGGCTTCGACTGACAATACTAATGACTGCGTTTTTAAAAGGTGATGCCTTCCAAAGTCCCATGTACCAGTAATTCTAATCAAATCATTTGTGCTACTTTAAAACGATGTTCTTGAATTAATTTGTTGAAACATTTGTTGATGATGCCGTGAACAAAATCCAAGATACTGAACTGTGATTTCTAGCTTGGCTCTATTCACGTGATCTAGATCGTGTAGCCTTGTCGACCTAAATCTTGTACAAATTTATAAGTAAATATTTGTTCTGAACTAGCTTCCTCCAGAAAAAATTAGGCTAAAAATTTACATATCCTTACTTTACACTGACAAGAAAACGTAGTGTAATTTCACTTGAGATTCAACACACCGAGGCCAAGGAAAGAACAAGATCAGTTGATATGAATTCAATAACTGGCTAAAATATGTCAAAAACATACTGGTAATTATGGGTTTGTCCAATCCGTCGCCGTTAGTTATATGAAACAAAACTTCGTAACTTATTAGAGAAAAGAACGATTCCTTCTCGATTGGAAAAAACCGAAGACAAACCGAACAATGGAGTTACTTTTACTTACTTACTTACTTACGCAGTTATACAACCAATGACATAGAGGCTTACTGCCTGGTGCCTGGTAGACACAAAAGCACACATTTGGGCTTGCAGTCTCATCTTCAGAGCTTTGTTTAGGACTATTTAAGGAATTCACCATTTTTTGAACATTTATAAGTTTTAACTTTGAGTTTTGCAAATTTAGAACTTTTTATTTTTTATCACCATACGAACGCTGCAACTGTAAACTGGTGATGAAATCTTCTGATCGGGAGCAAAGTTCAAGTAATTAATATTAATATAGATAAATCTGCACCATATTAACACAAGGTATAGTCAAACGAGCCAAAAGGATATCTAATGATAAAAACCAACCTGTACAGCCACTGCATCTGTCGGTGTAGAGAAACTGAGAACAGTAACACATCTTACGAACGCTTCCTGCAGTGCCTACAATAAGAGAAAAATTCCCCAGGGGAATGTTAGCAATGCTACGGCACTGGATCATGTTTTTGTAGGGGAAACTTTCCTCAAACCTGTATGATATGAACGGAAACTTTTCTAATTTGAAAAATAAACATAATATCCAAAACCTGCATGCCAGATATTACTTACTTCAATTCCATTCTCTCTTCTAAGTTCCTCGGCATTCAGGGCGGAGCAGTTGATGGTATGGAAGGCCAGTTCGCTTGCTGCCGATAGGAGAGGTGCATTTTTGGAAAACAGCATCTCATCCTTTGTCTCCATCTGGATGGTCTTGATGAGCATCGGGTAACCAGAATACTTGTACGGCTGTAACTCTGGCAACGATAACGAAGTACTAATTGTAAGAACGTTTCATTCTTAGAATGTAAGTCTTCTAAATTATGTAAAATGGTTTTGAGCTTTGAAACAAACTCAATGAACTGTTCATCATCATTTTTTTCCCGCATTGTTCTATTATTATTTCCTTATTATTTCCTCTGTTACTCCTGGGTTCAAACCATTCACTATTATTTCATCTCAAGACACATCAAAGTTTCTCTCTCTGATGATGATGAGAAATTGTTCAAAATGTGTCGTATTGAACTTAATGAACACTGTAAAAGGTGCATAGCGGGGTAAAGTCTATTAGAACTAACCTTCCTTGTGCCTTTTGAACAAAATGGATTGCGTTTTGAGAATGAGAACAATGTTGTTTGGGTCAGGGCCTTCTCTGGCACGCGTCTTGGAACACAGATACTCGTACGCTTTATTCACTTTCTCAAAAATGTCCTGGAAAGAAATATTGTACCATTCAAACTATTAAGTGAAAAATTACATGAAGAAGAAAGTGATCAATCTAAAAGAAAAAAACTTAGGAATGTAAAAGTGGACAACTAACATGAAAGAATAATCGTTTTAGAAGCACCATTTCTTTGAAATGAAGCTAAAGTTTGACATGTAATTCAACCTTTTAGGACGCCAAGTAATTTTTACATAAGCTCTCTATCTCCAACTTAAAGTCTTCTTTCACTTCCACGCCCAGGTGACCAAAAATGACCAGTATGTAAAGGGTAAAAGGAGTGTAAGTCATTAAATCCCCCATGAAGGGACACTAATCCTCACTCATTAGCCCCCAGCACAACCTAGTACCAATGGATATACTAATAGTCAACATTGCTTCAGATAGAGGTAATCCGAACGGAGAGACAGATAGAACTTTAGTTAACCACGGTAGTTTCTTCAATTTACAACAGTTTTTCAAGAAAGCCGTAAGACGTACAATAAACTATAAAAGTATGTATGCCTATAAGTTAAGCACTAAAGTAACATATCTTAAACGTGATCTGACTAATTTTCGACTTAAAATTGCTACATTACTCGCACATTTTGCTTTGGTAGGCAAACTGTTCCATAATTTGGATCCCAATGAAAGAAAGGTTGCACCTCATGTACGATGTATAAGGCAAATGAAGCAGGCAGAACAATTTTGTAGTTTTCTTTTTTAATACTTTCCCGCAACTGCCCCACACTACCTTGGAAACGAGTCAGACACGCTCATTATTGAAAACTGGACATCCTCCGTAAACAAGTCTAGCAGATGTTTCTCAAGACATTTCTTTTAGCTAGAGACATTCATTATGACACTTGCATCAAAGAATATATACATTAAACGCTTACCCTGCCTTCTGGATTCTTGTCAGGATGGTACCTCTGTGCCAGACGGAAGTACGCTTTCCTAATTTTTGCTTCTTCGATGATTCTGCACAAATTGACATTCACATAACGGTAGTTGTCAAGTTGGAAACCAAACAGAGAAATCAGGAAATTATGTCAATCGATAAGCACGTACAAAAACATACATGAACTTTGGTAGATCTAAAATTATCTACCCTGACTGCTGCTATATCTATTGTCCATAGTAATCACTTACCAGGAAGGATCTTCAATTTGAGAGTAGCAAAATAATTACCACTTGCTTGTGTGCGTTTTAATAACATAATCTGAAGAACCTTTCTTCAGTTTGAGAGCTTTAAATTTAAGTTACTAATTAGCACCTAGGTGGTGCTTATTAAGCCAAATCGAAGAATCTTTCTTCAAGTTTGAGCTTGTTATTATTTTAGCCGGTTGGTTTGGTGCTAACCCTAGCCCTCTTGACAGCTTTTGACAATCTTTTTCTAGTCTTCACGATCTAGCATTATTGAGCGAAGCTCATCAACACTTTGCATGTTCGTTTATTTCATAAGGTTGTCTAGAAACTTTGTTCGTTTTCTTCCCAGCTTAGGTCGACCTAATGAGTTTAAGAACTCAATTTACTAGCCAACGCATAGGCGGTATTGGTAAACCTACCCTGAAGGATCTTTCTTCAGCTTGAGAGTTTCATACGCCTCATCGACAGACATACTCGGAGGCTTTCGTTCCACTTCCTTCTTCCAAGCTTCCAAGACATCCTTCAACAAACGAATCTACAAAAGGAGAACACACAACTCAATGCTTACTCAATATCCTTTACAAGTTAGTCACTCTCGTCCGGATAAGTACGATCTTTACGCTTTATCCAATCAAAACCTAACGAATATACCCAAGATTTTGTAACTCCATTTCACACGAATTTAGTTTCTTAGTAAATGTTGAAAGTTGAGTTTTTAAAATAAAAATTTATATACAATTGAATAATTAACCAGTAAGAAAATATTTATCAATAGCACCAATACATTTGATTATGGTGATGGCGATGATGATGATGATGATGATGATGATGAAGGCAAAAATGGCGACAAAAAGTTGTCTTTCACAATAATAAACATGATAGCGATGATTACGATGATGATTCTGATAAAGTGTAGAAAACCTGTTGTCATAATGAACATAATGATACGGCTACAGATGTTGAAGTTCACTACACAAAAACCTTGGTCAAAAATCCAAGTCAATGAAAAGAAAAACAAAACTGTTTATTGATATAGAAATAAATTAGATTTAAAATATTACAAATAAATTACAAAAATACTTTTACAGTTGCTATTACCGGATTCTTGATTGGCCAGTCAGGAAATTTCTGTGTGTCACAAAGGTTTCTGAGGTAGTAGATGTTGCAGAACAGTTCATTCTCCAACAAAGGATACGAAATAGCTGGGATTGGACAGTACTGAAATAAAAACAGTAAGATACATAAATACTCAGTACAGTTCATGGAAACTAACTTCTGTACAAGGAAGGGCTTCAGTACACAGTATTTTGTGTTGCTACAGATATACATTGAAAAGTAAATCTCTTGTAACAGAGCTTTCGAAATGTTTCTTTACAAGTCATAAGATAACACTCAGTTTCTGAGCTACTTACAAAACAAGTTTGGGGAGCATCTCAACTTAGCATAACGAGTTCAGAAAAGTAAATGATAACTTTGGGAATATGATGAACCTACTCACTTGAAAAATGGCTCTTGTATTGCTTTGTAATCGTGGCGTGAAGTCCGCCAGATGTGAGGCAATTTTTTCGATCATTAACCTCCTACAAAGTGAGGAACATTAGCACGTATACACTCTTGTCACGAGTAATTACATCATATATTATAGTATGAGGAACATTAGCAAGTATACACCTGTCACCAGTAATTACATCATATATTATAGTATGTAAAATACTTAAATTGTTTGCATTACCGCAATCAGTGTGCATGATCAAAAACTTGTATAAACTGATTTGTAAAAAAGTTAAAATGTTAAAAACCACTAAAAGATTTAAAACTCCCAAATTTTCGAACTGTTACACTAGTTCTTCTTCAGGGGACTGTTGTTTTCCCAAGGGTTTTTAATAATGGAATATAGGCACGAGGGAATGGTTTTCTTTCTTTTCTCGCCTCCAGTGAGCCATTTCCAATACTTGGAGTTATATGTGACTCTTGTTTTAACTAAACAATATTCATTTGCCAAAAGAAATAGATTTAAAAAATACAAAACAAACGTTTTTCAAATGTCTTTTCTCAGCTATACCTCATTTCACTGCTCCAAATCGCCTCTGGAGTATCAAATTCCCCAAGGAAAATTTGTGCAAATTTTTCGGCCCCTGCAAAAGAACATATACCATTAAGATATATAAAAAGGTTTTAGATATGCGTTAAATCCAACCATGATTCATATAAGTAATAAATTACCATAGTTCTCTAGATAGCAAACCATTGCCTCGGGCAATATAGGTCCTAAAATACTTCTCTGAACGATTTCTGACTGCTGTGGATTCTGAAACAACAAAAGTAATAGTTATTGCTAGCCATCAAACAAAACTGCACGCCACCTCCTTAGGTAGACAAAATCCTTTTGTATGAGCTCGAAACCACCATGTCCAAGGGTTGTCAAATCTAGGCAGCAGCCATAGAATTTTTCCGCATACGGAGATATTATGTGGCATTAACCAAATCTTACAATAAAATATGGAACAAAAAAAATTCTTGTTTCTCGGCTCAATATAGTTCTTTTCACAAACCTGGTAGGGGTTGACATTAGTTTGCAAATACCTTGAACACAGTAACCAGTTAATTCATGCATTGGTTCGTTTCCCTTTTACACAAACTTATAACGGTCTATCTCCAAGTTTCCATAACTCAATATCTTTTCATCTTCTAATACATCTCAGTATGGTAGCTTAATTTAACCACCCATGACTGTGCACCAAAATGTATAAGTCTGCTTCTCACCTCTGTATCACTCCTAAAGGCTTGCTTCATGTGAGCCATGTTGAGAAATCTGTATTTTATGAGCAAAATAAGTATTAAGACTTGAGACTTCATAGTACAAAGTTTAAACAATGCAAGAATTTGATTGCCTTGAAACCACTTACTTTCATTCTAACATCATCTGTAGCTTTTTATAATAAAAATGATGATGATGATGATGATAATGATGACGGTGGATGATGATGATGATGATGATGATGGTAGTAGTGGCGATGATGATAATGGTGGTGGTGGTGGTGGTGGTGGTGGTGATGATAGTGATGGTAGTGATGATGATGATGATGATGATGATAGTGTTGGTAGTGATGATGATGATGATGATGGTGGTGATGTAAGAATTTGATTGCCTTGAAACCACTTACTTTCATTCTAACATCATCTGTAGCTTTTTATAATAAAATGATGATGATGATGATGATGATGATGATGATGACGATGATGGTGGATGATGACAATGATGGTAGTAGTGGCGATGGTGATAATGGTGGTGGTGGTGGTGGTGGTGATGATGGTTATGATAGTAGTGGTGGTAGTGATGATGATGATGACAGTGGTGGTAGTGATGATGATGATGACAGTGGTGGTAGTGATGATGATGATGATGACAGTGGTGGTAGTGATGATGATGATGACAGTGGTGGTAGTGATGATGATGATGACAGTGGTGGTGGTGATGATGATGACAGTGGTGGTAGTGATGATGATGATGATGATAGTGGTGGTAGTGATGATGATGGTGGTGATGATAGTGTTGATGCAGAGCCAGGTTGGCATTGTGGGAGAGCATGCGAGTCAGGTTGAAACAGTGGATCATCAATGATGCTTCCCACCCTTACTAGCTAGGGTCGAGTTTGGGTTCTTAGGGTTTTGCTCTGGGTATTCTCATTTTCCTTCCTCTGCAAAATTGGCATTAGTTACTTATATCTGGCTATCTCACTGTGCTCTGTAGTCAGATAAGGACCGTTTGGTATCAGCCTGAGGAGCCTTGTCGGCTATGCTGTTCTGTATTAGAAGCAGTAACAAACGGGATTATGGCATTAAAAAGCCACTTTTGGGAAGTTACCAATACAGCTTTTACAGTTCTTTTTATGGTGGTGCTAATGAAGTTAAGCGCTTTATGTTTAATAGCTAAAATCTGGAATAAAATTTACGTTAAATAGGAATCACCTATCTTAACTAACCACATCTTAAAAATCTAATTCTTTCGTCGAGTCAAACCACTGCCCACTCTACAAGACTTTAACGCAGCAAGATACAGATCATCTTCTTGTTTTAATGAAAGTAGCAAATCGTCTTCAATGTGGATTAACATTTAACCATCGGAAACAAAACAGGCTCCGAAAACTCACCTCCCAATTGGAAGTAAATTGGATCCAGTGTACATCATGATAAAAAAGAATGCTCCAGTGAGATACAATCTTGGGAGCACCGGGTTATCCTAAAAATGGTTAGTATTACTGTTAATATGTAAAATATGTTATGGTAATTATATCTAACTATCCAACACTTTCAATCAGCAACAATAACAACAAGAAAAGACTGAACACAGCTTCAACAAGAAATATAACGTCGTCTGGTGCAGAAGTGTGGGTATCATCTGAGTACTGATAATAGCTATTTCTAATCTTTGCAAAACCGGTTCAAATAAAATCATGTTATGAACTAATGCAACTGGCTATAAAAGAATGTATCTCCACACAATACAATAATCCCTCCCTATGTGTGTGACATTCATTACCGTACGACTGAAAAAGAAAATAGAGATTCTATGATGTCCTAACTGTGCACATTTGGCGCATGAAAACTGAAAGGGCCCTACATTTTCAGTTTTCTTGTATTCCACCTAACCCATACCCCCTCCACCCATCTCCCTCCCTCTCCCACACAGACAATTTAAGAGTTTTCGGTTTGCCACAAAAGACCTGAAAAGAAATGAAAAAGAATGTCAAAAGTGTCTAAATAGTAGTTTTGTCTTGTGCATCTTCAAAGTAAACTTGCTAGGTCCCACTTTCAAAACGACCAACCTTTTTAACAAACTATAACTTAAAACGGGTCAGACTCCCAATTCTATTGTAAGGCCCTGGAATTTCTGACAAGGGATCTCATGGACCTTCAGAACTTATGGAAACTCTCAAAAAAGTCGAATATATATAAACAGTACTAGTTAACTGACTGTTGCCAAGAGTGTTTATCAATCCTTTGCTTCAAACCTACCCTAGGGCAGTAATATACCGCCAATAGTCATTGATTATTTATCAAAGAAACGTCCAGTACGCAAGTACTGAAACATGTAACGATGTAACCAATGACTTACATTCATAACATCATTCAGAAGAACAGCAACCTTCTCAACAATGATCGGGTCAAAAGTCAGTAACAGCTGAAAAATGATCAAGTACATAAATTAGCACTATGTTCATCATTATGGAATTTAGTGAAGAACAACAGAAAATCAATCAGTTGATTAAATAAAATATTCACAAAACGAATGCAGCATGCGGCAAGCCATTTGAAGATCGAATCCCACAGAGACCAAACAAAAAATTTTTTTTTGCCTTTTTTGCTTTTTACCCCTTTTATTCTCCTTTTTTTCTTTCTGTTGTAGTTAAAAATTATTTTCTGGGAGCCGTTTTTACATTTTTCTTCCCCCACGTAATATTAAAAATATAAAAACGGCTTAAAAAATCACATCTTGTAGTTCTTATTTTGAGGGGAGAAAATTGTAAAGGGGTAAAAAGCAAAACAGGCAAAAAATTTTTTGGTTGGTTTCTGTGGGACTCGATCTTCGAACAGCTTCCCACATTCTCCGATTAACAAACACAAGAGCCACAAAAGTCTAACCTGGTCCGCCGCCTGGGTTTTTACAACAGATTTTTTGCATTGCACAAAAGTAATTAGCTAGCATGAAATAAATAAGTACGAATATAAAAAGATATCGATTTTCAGTATGTGTTAGAAATTCATGAGGTATTAAACTTTAATTTTTTTACAGTTGAAAGCAGTTGTTGGCACAGCCGAGTGTTTAGAGCATTGGCTTTAGGACACCAGTTTGGGAGGCGAGCAGTCGAGAGTTCGAGTCCGACTTGAGAAATTTTAAAAAGAAGTTTTTTTCTTGTGAACTTATAGTTTAACGCATTCATTAATCATACGATTAAAAGTTTACAGCCGAGTGAGTGAGATAATTCACCGCACTCCTACACCTCATGGATGACTGACGTCATTAATCTTTATCCTTTTTACATCATGGACATGACTGACGTCATCCATGATGTAAAAAGGATAAAAATTAATTATCTTGAGACGATGTACGCAAAACAGTTTCTGGTTTGATTTTCACATTTGCAACCTTGGGTAATTGTCACTGTGAAATTTTCCACATCATGAGAAACAAGGATAAGCCCATAAAAAGTATTAAGTAAACGAAAAATGCAAAGTTAGTAAGTACTCTTCGGTGCCACATAAACGGGGGGGGGTTCAGAATAAACGGGGGGATCGGAAAATATATGAAAACCTGATAAGCGGG
>JAOCPT020508073.1:0-12156 GCA_026546935.2 Palythoa grandiflora
CTACAATCTTTGTTTCTGTATCACCTTGTGATCTATGAATAGTTTTTGCAGCAGCTGGTCTTAATGGGAATTGTTTCCTCATGACATGTACTGATCTACTTCTACCCACATTAAACTGAGTAGTAACTGGTTTTATTGGTGTCCATGATGGTTGAATACCATTAATGTACAATTGCCTGTTGTTATGTCTGGTTTTAACTCCAACGTCAAGATGGTCAAATTGTACCCATATAATGCCTGAAGGCTGTTCAGTATTATGTATTTGCATCAGTTTAATAACATTACCAGCACCATTGGTCATACCATCATCTGTCCTTGTATTGAGAGATATCTCAGTTCTTTCTCCAACTGCTAAGTGCAATATTGAGTGCAGCTGTTTAGTCTTTCTAGGATCACTTGGTATTTGTTTTAATATTTTATCTCTTAGTTCCTGTGATTCAGCTCCAACTACACTATCATGAGCTTTAATTGAATACTTTGTACCTGTTAGAGCATTGTGAGCTTTATCATTAAAATCATTTACTTTTGCATTTTGGATGAACAAATGAGGGGCATCTTTTGGGTACAATGCATCATTTTTTGACATATACCGAGTTTTTAATTTTGTAATATCTTCTTTAGTATGTTTACCCTCTCTTAATCTGTTTAATAATTCAGCAAAGTCTTTGCTTTCTTTTTGTCTCATTATTTGTTTGAGCTCAAACATTTTGAAAAGTTCTTGCCATATATTGGGAGCAAGAACACCATATTCATCATCATCCATGTTTTTGAATATATAACCATCCATCACTGGCTGAAGTTGAAATAAATCTCCTATAGCGACAATACTTACACCACCAAAAGGTAGTGAACTACCTTTGATATCTTTCAGTCTTCTATTTATTTGAACATTTAACATCGTATTGCCCACCATTGATATCTCATCAATAAAAATTAGTTTAACTTCACCAAGTTGACATCTTATTGTGTTAAGTCTACTCGAGTCAAGACTCTTGTAATTTTTCAATGACTGGCATGCTGGTATTGCTAAAGCACTATGTATAGTATTTCCCTTTATGTTATAAGCTGCTTTACCTGTAGGTGCCAGCATTAATACTTTTGTTTGAGCAAAATTAATACCAGGTCTTGTATTATAATACTTCAATGCAGCCTGATACAAGGCTTTAGTAACATGTGATTTACCTACACCAGCACCACCACTAAGGAAGCAGTAAAATGGTTCCTCTGATGTTTTAATTAGATGCAGAACATGATAGAAAAATTCCTTTTGCTCTTTATTCAACATTTGCACAATATGTCTGTATTCATCATCTGGTAATTCATTCATTGTAAGCGGTTCACTATTATCAACTGATGGTATTCCTAAATCATCTGATAGATTATAATTACCACTAAAATCAGGATGTAAATCTTGGTCCCCCTCGGCTTGATCTTGTTGTTCTATATTTTGGGTACACGGAGCTATATCATTATATCTGTCTTCTATTTGATTTATTTGATGTTGGATTTCATTGAAATCCTCATTACAAACAGCATATTCATTCATTTTCTCTTTAATTGCATTGTAAAGCAGCTTATATCTATCTTCATATGATGAAAAATTGCCTAATAAGTCAATTTCTTCCTTTCTCCATGGAGTAAACAGCATTAAAAGCTCACGATAGTGCTTTTCTGGTTCAGTTTGTTTGTTAAACCACACACTTCTTATTATCCTGGCTTTAGAACGCTTCTTTGTTCTACTACCTGTTGTTTTTTCATCATTATCATCGTCATCATTTTGTTCATCATCAATAAATTTTTCCAATGGAAGTCCATCAATATCAACTTCACCCATATCCTTCACATATGGTTTTGCATTACAGCTATCATACCATGCTGCCCAGTCTGTTAGGGTTAAATTTTCAAATTTTTGTGGCCGTTTACTATATCTCTTAAGTAATCCACTGGTATATATTTCTTCAGATTCATCATCCATGTTTTTGATATCTTCCAGTGGTTTCAATAGTTGCACCCTTTCATCAGGAGGTGATGTATTTATAAATATGATTTGTCTGGATGCTTTTCTCATTGGTAACTGTAACACAATATAAACTGCTTCTTGTGCACTAATTTCTACATTATTTAGAAATTTACTTCCAATATCTCTGACTTGCTGTTTTATGTTGTGATTTCCCTCTCTAACTTCAGTACAGGCTTGTCGTAATAGTTCACTCATACCTTTTTGTGATTTTGATATGTAATTTGCTATATATACAGCACATGCATATACATCTAATACATATTGTATATCCATATTAGCTCTCCATGCTAAAAGACAATTTGCATTATAGTTGTTTATATGTATTTCATTTGGATTTCTTTTCAAAAATATGGTAGCAGTATTCACAGATGAGCGAATAGCAAGTAAGTAATGTTCCTCAGTTATATTTAGTTTCATCAAATGTCATATGTTCAGCATCTTTTAAATCATCCAAAAAAACTTTTATTGACTTCCAATTTTCTTTGTGTTTTTTAATATCACTAACAGCAATTTCATTCTCAAATGGATGCATTATCATTGTTTCCCTCATGGGAGGTTGTGGATAATTAAACCTGCATGGATTACTTGTATTCTTACGACATGTATGTGAATGCCTATGTACTTCTCTATTGACAAGATGCATTAGTTCTGGATTATCTACAGGTTTATGACTTGAAATGATTTTATCAATAAATGCTGTCACTTCTGCATCACTATCAATTTTAAACTGTGCTGCTCCTTCCAGCCATACAAGCATATGTATATGAGGAGATCCCCTTTGTTGATATTCAACTCTATAAAACCAATCAGATATTTTACCTAAAGGTTCTGAAGAACTTAACAAAAAGCATGTCAAAAACTGATTAACTTGATAATCAAAGTGTCTGGCACATGTGACAGGGTCACTTTGTATCAGTCTACATCTATCTTCCCAGTTAAAATTTTCGATTTGTTCATCAGTATAATTTTTATGATCAACAAGTTGACCAAGTATTCTAAGTAAATGCACCCATTGGGTTTCAGCTGATGAGAAACTGCAAAATAATGTTGCTGGGCCCAATTGTCTTATCATGGCAAATAAGTCTTTCTTTGCTTTTTCAATATATGGTGGTGAACCACGTAAAGCATTGAGAAATTTGTAGCCTTCATCATGACGAATTAATCTATCTAAAGCTCCATGTTGTTTCAGTTGTCCTGCTTTAAGATTTTGGTTATTTCCCTTACATTTTCTAAGAGCAATGTTACATTTCCCTAAAAGAATTTTCATTTGAAGCTTTTTTGTTTTAAAAAATATGTTTTCCACACACATTGCAGCTCGTCTATCAGATCGTCGCAGCTCTGACTTACATATATCACTATAAGATACTTTGACTTTTCTCTGTTTAGTATCTGGTCTTGATTGTCCTAGAAATATCCCAGGATATGCTAGTTCTTCACAATATTTATCCCTAAAAACACTTAGTGGCCTATTACCCTCAGCTGGAGCAACATTAAGTATATTTTGCCTTTCATTATCTTCTAAAAAGTCTGTAGCAGTAAACAAAGTATCCATAACACCAGCTGGTATTTGCTGACCATCTTCATTATCATTATTTAAGTTATTGTTTTGAGTACACTCTGACAGCAAAGTATCACTACAATCATCATTTTCATGCTGAGCAACTTCCATAGTGTATGTGTTCGACCAATCAAAATTGAATACTATTCCTTCATCTTTGTATAAACTGCTATTGGACAATAACCATTTGGCTGCTTGAATGACCTTATCAGGTCTTACATTTAAAGATAATACAGAACTTTTATATTGAAGTTTATGCTTCAAATTGACTTTAATAGTTGCAGTCTGGCTATGTAACCGTGGTAACATTGTTACAGTATGAGTCACATCTGCTGGAACATTAACAACATTGCCATGTATCTTAAGCTGTCTTCCTCGTGGAGCTTGCATTAATTTCTGAAATGCAATCCTTGGTGCTAATAAGCGACATTCTAATTCATTGAGATCAAAAAAATCTGGTTTATCTGGAAAAACCATGCCATTGGCAACAGCACACGGTGGGATTTTGTTTTTCCTCAAATGACTATTGCATGTTCTACAAATCCATTCTTTGTTATTAACACTAATCTTATTACACAGATATTTGGCACTATTGAAATTGGATTGTCTAACTTTATCAGCATTTACTACACTATGCTTATACCATAACTGATCACAACAACTGCAAATATATACAGGGCCTTGCTTTACTATGTCATGAAAACTTTTGA
Source organism: Palythoa grandiflora (assembly GCA_026546935.2). NCBI lineage: Eukaryota > Metazoa > Cnidaria > Anthozoa > Zoantharia > Sphenopidae > Palythoa > Palythoa grandiflora. The sequence goes on from JAOCPT020508073.1 coordinate 4,289, forward strand.
TACAATATTCTACAGTTGTATTTGAACCCCTTTCTACTGTTTTATAAGAAGATAAAGCTTCACGTTGTTTCCTTTGTAATTCATTACGTTCAGCTTTTTTTTCAGATGTTAAAGCTGAATAGCGCTTCCTATCATATTCATTGCGCTTAGCTTTTTTTTCAGGTGTTAAAGCTGAATAGCGTTCCCTATCATGTTCATTGCGCTTAGCTTTTTTTTCAGGTGTTAAAGCTGAATAGCGTTCCCTATCATATTCATTGCGCTTTGCTCTTTTTTCAGGTGTTAAAGCTGTACGACGTTTCCTTTCATATTCATTGCGCTTTGCTCTTTTTTCAGTTGTTAAAGCTTTACGACGTTCCCTTTCATATTCATTGCGCTTAGCTTTTTTTTCAGGTGTTAAAGCTGTACTTTTTCTTTCATATTCATTGCACTTTGCTCTTTTCTCAGAATAAGCAATGTTTGCTTGTCCTTTGTTTTTAAGCGGCTTATCAAAATGCTCACTTGATTTCTCATTATCCATTTCATCAGAATTTTCTACAGATGACACTTGACATGTTGAAACGTAATGCATTTCACCCATATGTCCTATATATATAGACTGAATATTCTCAGATTCAATAGAGAGTGCTGGCTCAATTATTGTTGCTTCTGTGAAATTTTGACTTGATTCTATGATATGAATCTTCAATCTCATGGCATCAGAAATGGATTGTATAACTATATTATCAGCCCATGTACCTTGTTTTGACATATTTGACAGATACTGTGCCCATGTTGTTTCTACTACACTTTCTATAAATCGTTCAGGATTATCCGATAAGAATCTTGCAGCAATTGCTCTGATTTCTAAATGGTGCTTTGAATCACCATATAGCTGATGTGATACTGCTTTAAATAAACAATCCCCAGCACCACCTACATCTAATGGTTGCAATCCATGCCTAAGCATTCTATATCTTAATACAAAATCTGGGTTGGTAAATGTTATGTCTTCGATACTAGTATTATTTAACATAGGCCCAGGATTCAATTCAACATCACCTGATAATAATAGCCTATGACTAAAAATATCATATGACTTTGCAGCTTTCATGAAAAAGAAACCATAAAAACTGTATTGTTTCTGTACAAATTTCATTCTCCATTGTTTATAATTCATAGCAATATCATACAATTTAGAAGAAAGAGGTACTGATTTCATCAATTTTCTCTTATTCTTGGAACGTAATTTTCTAATTTTCAATAAACGTAGTACTTTTTTCAAATTTATTCTAGACGGTTCTCTGTCCCTTAACCTTGGATTAGCTCTACTTCTGCAAATACGAGAATGTCTGTGATTTTCTGGCTTTTTAGCCCTACATGTTCGATTGAATTCCTTCGATCTGATGCTTTTTATCCAAAAACTGTTATGAACTGAACCAGGCACAACTTTCGTAGTCTTTTTATTGAAGCAGTCAGTTCTGTTGAAGTCAACTTCATTTTGAGTCATATAGCATGGCCCTTGACATAGCTGGTATGCTAATTCAGTTCTCGACTGACAGTGTAAACTCTCTCTCGAGATTTCTGCCATTGTTTTGTTTTGACTTTTTGTTTCCTTTTGATCAATTATAGCTCCCACAAGGGGAATTATTTCGCGCTTCCGAAGAAGCTTATCATTGCACTCGTAAACGAGTTTTTTTGCACCCAAAGGGTTCATTTTGCACTTCCGAAGAAGCTTATTATTGCACTCGTAAACGAGTTTTTTTGCACCCAAAGGGTTAATTTTGCACTTCCGAAGAAGCTTATTATTGCACTCGTAAACGAGCTTTTTTCCACTCCAATAACTGGGGGTAGTTATGAACCTCTTCAGAAGCATTCTTGGCAAATATCGACAGGATTCCAAAGGACAAACCAGCGGTTGATCACCATGACTCAATGACACGTTCTTGGTTGTCTTTGCACACAAACAGTCGCTAAAATCAGTCTCAGAAAAGCTGGAAAAACTTTTGAAAGCAAACACTTCTCAAAGATATCGAAAGTTGAACCTGATTCGCGATGAAAAATATCGAAAAATCATTATAAGTAATAATCTTACCGTATAAAATACTTTGGTTCGAGCCGCGAGAAGCACATGGAAAGTAGTTTTACTCGTTGTCAGTTGTCAGTCGATATAAATCTGTTAGATTCGTGGCGATAAAAATGTGCAAACGCCTATTGGTTACCTATTTGCCGAAATATCCTCAAATCGATCCGAATCCTCAGCGAATATAGCCTCCCCGCAGACGTTTTTTGTGTCGGTCCTTCCCAGCTGCGAGGAGGCTACAGCGAATACGATAATTGGGTTTCCTGTGCCAATATTCTGGCCGCGCGAAAAACTGGAGCTAGAATTGCAACCCACTCATACGTACGGATTGACGGATTGCTGCACGATGACATAGTGCCCTATTGGCTTTATAAGAGCCACTAGGCACAAAAATGATCATAAGAAAATTGATACTTTCAAATCTCACTGAAAATTTGACATTGCAAAGAACTTGTTTACAGTTATTCAAAAAAACGACACATTCATTCACGTCTCGCTGTCTGCGAAATGAACAATGGCTAGACTGCCTTTATTTCATAGGATGGGCTAAAACGAAATGTATCTGGTGTTTTTTTGCAGTTACTACTAATTAATGGAGGGGCAAGGACAAAACATGGACCACGGGTCCATGGACCACTTGTATGGACCAGGTCCATGGAACACTTGTATGGACTCCCTGCTTTTTAATCTAGAAAAAAAGATTAAAACAAATGATTAAAAAATCAGTAAAAAATTCGAAATCACACCTTCATTTAGCGACTGAACAACTTGTCTGTTCTTCCACATTCAATAGTTCTTATATTTTCTAAAATCCTCATTGTTTAATCCACTGCTGCCTGTTGTATGCTTTGAATATCCAAGCTTTCTGGTAGAAGTACAGACTTCCCAGGTTTTTGAATCTTTAGTAGTTTCACGTTATCTCCAACTCACATGTATATTATACTTTCACTTTAAGCTTGCTGCACACAACATTTTACCAAGATTAATTTCCCCGATGTTTGGAGAAAACAAATTAACTCGCGGGCTACAAGGCTCTTACCTTCAATACATCCAGCTTTGATAAACGATATAAACAAGCATTTTTCCTCAACGAAAAGCCATCTTGCAAATATTTTGCTCCCAGCAGGGCAAAAAGGGTCTGGGAACAGAATTTACGGACACGCCTGGCTACCAAGCTGACTGTTGACGATCGCATTGAGGTTTGTTTTGCTTTATTTTTTACTTTCTTTTTATTGTTATTCTTTTGTTTTTTCCAGATTAAAAAGCAGGGGGTCCATACAATTGGTCCATGGACCTGGTCCATACAAGTGGTCCATGGACCTGGTCCATACAAGTGGTCCATGGACCCGGTCCAGAGAGGGGGTCCATGGACCCGTGGTCCATGTTTTGTCCTTCCCCCTGGATGTGGGATCAGTAATAAATTACTATTTCAAGACAAAATGACAAAATTAATGGAGTTCAAGATGTGACAGATCTATGTGTTACAGCTGGTAAACTAAATCAGATCTTTTTCTTGCAATTGGTTTCATGTCTATTTTTCTACTTCAGATTAAAGAATATTATATGATCTTGGTAATATTCAGAATTCTATTTCCATTCGTGGGGATTCAGTTTTTAATAAATTCAATAACAAATAATTTATACAGGCATTCTTATGGCCCTAAAATTTCTATAATTCCCTAAATATCCTTGCTTTTTGTCTTTCCGTATCCGTTTGTGATTGCACAATGATGTTGAGGTATATGCATTTGCATATACTACATCATAGATGCCAGCGCTAGACTCCATCAGTCTTCACTTTCCCTATTTCCATGACTGAGTGACTTTAGTGACAAGGTTGCGAGGGTAAATATTTTGTTTTAGTTTCTTTCATGTGTGAAAAGTTTTCCCAATGAATAATAAATGAGGGAATGATAATGATGGCTTTGATGCACTTTACCAGCTGGTAGTACCAAATTTGTAGCATCTGTCAGATTATCAAGATGCCTACATATATCTATCATGACTTCACAAGTATACTGTCCTCTCCAGTCTGAAGTCATAACAGTGGGTTAAACTCGATATTGCATATCTTGAAAGTTAGTCGATGTACACTATTTGTTGATGAGAAAATAAATATATTTTTCATATTTGAATGCATTCAGCTTCAGATGCAGTGCCTCTGATAAAGTGCGATAAAAAATCAAAAATTAGGCCAAGTAAAAACATAAGATTGGTTAGCATCCTTTTTTCAGAAATTTTATGGTCGGGAGAGAGATTTTTTTGTGAGAATGTTTTGATGCTAAAATGCAATAAAACTTATTCCTATTTATTGTTGTTATTCTATCCAAGTATTGTCTTTATCATGGGTATGGATGAAAAAAGCATGATGAATTTAATGGTATTTATGTAATTACCATAATGGCATGTTTGAAGACTACAAAATTCTATCGTATTTGATTGGTTTTCGGACAACTAATTTCAATTTCTACCAATTTTGCAGTCACAAAATGGTATTAAAACATTTTTAAAGAAAAACTATGAAAATAAGAAATAAAAATAAATTGAGTCAGGCACTTTTTCAATGGTCGGGCGGGGACGCTAACCAACTTATTTTTTTTTATTGACCTTATGTGGTAATTCAGGGCTCAATTAATGTGGCAATTCAGGGCTCATTATGCGGTAAATTATGCACTTCTTATGCATTTTTCGAAGATTTTTAAAAATCTAAAAATGCCTAACAAATATATATGAAACTCCCTTAGATTTTCGAAAACTGTTGGATAATTTCGGTGATTTTCTAGGTAGATTTTCCGAAAACGTAGGCATTGCTTGACTGTATAATAAAAAGGACGTAACATAGCACCTTGGAGATATATATGTAATAAAAAGAAAATTACATGTTGGCTTATAACATATGAAGTTTATCTTCTCATCGAAAAAAGATTTCACTTATTCACTGCGCTAACTAAATCGGAAATTTTTCCACTCAAGGATAAACTTCATATCTCAGCGCCACTGTGTAAGATCCTCTATTTATTACATAGACATGAGTGTTTTACTGTAAAATACGTCACTTGTACAAGTAACATATTTTCCATATCCTCACTAGTGAAGATATTGCTGATGCCATTCCTTTTTTTCCGAAAATTTTCAAAACTCACAAAATTACTTAAAAACAGATTTTAAAGTACTTCTGAAATTTTCCAAAAGTTTTTAAACTTGCAAAATTAAATAAAACCGATTTTAAATTACTTCCAAAAATTTCTGAAGATATTCGGACACCGTCAAAGATTTCCGAAGATTTTCTGAAAATTTTTGAAACTTCAAAAACGCATAAGATGATTTTGAAATAAGAAATGGTTTTTAAATATCTAAAGATTTTTGGAAAGTGTTGGATAGTTCCGATGATTTCCTAAAATTTTCGGAAGACGTAAGCATTGCCTGACTATGAAGATTTTATATAATAGAAAGAAAATAACATGGCCCCTTCGAGATAAAACACTCATATCTTATGTGTAATAAAAAGAAAATAACACATTAGCTTGAACATATGAAGTTTATCTTCTCATCAAAAAAAGTCTTCACTCATTTGCTGCACTCACTTGTAAAATGTTTTTTTCAGCTCAAAGATAAACCTCATATATTCATGCCGAGTGTCTCATCTTCTATTTACTTCACTCTACCAGGTGAAACAATTGAAATATTAATTTTAAAAAATGATTGTCCAAATTCCATAAAATTATTCATAAAAAATATGAAGTACCTACAACAATCCAAGGACACAATATTTTCTTACATGAAGTATCTAATATAGTATGGGACACTATAAGTGCCTTACATGAACTACCTAATATAATATAAGATAAGCCCATGATGTCTGCCTTACATGAAGTATCTGATATAATATGGGGACACAATATCTATCTTACATAAAGTACGTGATATAATACGGGTACACTATATGTGCCTTACATGAAGTATCTGTTAAAATATGAGGACACTATATCTTTCTTACATGAAGTACTTAATATAAACGGGGACACTACATCTGTTTTACATGAAGTACCTGATATAAATGGGGACACTATATCTGTCTTACATGAAGTACTTGATATAATATGGGGACACTGTATGTGACTTACATGAAGTACCTAGTATAATATGAGGACACTATATGTGTGTTACATGAATTACCTAGTATAAAATGAGGACACTATATTTGCCTTACATGAAGTACCTAGTATAAAATGAGGACATTATATTTGTCTTACATAAAGTACCTGATAAAATATGGGGCCACTATATTTGTCTTACATGAAGTACCTGTTATAATATGAGGACACTATATGTGTGTTACATCAAGTACCTGTTACAATATGAGGACACTATATTTGTGTTACATGAATTACCTAGTATAAAATGAGGACACTATATTTGTCTTACATGAAGTACCTAGTATAAAATGAGGACATTATATTTGTCTTACATAAAGTATCTGATAAAATATGGGGACACTATATGTGTCATACATGAAGTACCTGTTATAATATGGGGCCACTATATTTGTCTTACATGAAGTACCTCTTCTAGTAGGGGTTCGTTAATCAGATACTTCATGTAAGACACATATAGTGTCCCCGTATTATATCTGTTACTTCATGTATGACACATATAGTTTCCTCATATTATACTAGGTACTTCATGTAACACACATATAGTGTCCTCATTTTATAACAGGTACTTCATGTATGACACATATAATGTCCCAATATTATAACAGATACTTCCTGTAAGACACATATAGTGTCCTCATAATATATTAGGTACTTCATGTAACACACATATAGTGTTGCCATATTATATTAGGTACTTCATGTAAGACAAATATAGTGTCCCCATATTACAACAGATACTTCATGTATGACAGATATAGTGGCCCCAAATATGTATCACGTAATTCATGTATGATACATATAGTTTCCTCATATTATACTAAGTACTTCATGTAACACACATATAGTGTCCTCATATTATAACAGGTACTTCATGTAACATACATATAGTGTCCTCATATTATAACAGGTACTTAATGTATGACACATATAGTGTTGCCATATTATATTAGGTACTTCATGTAAGACAAATATAGTGACCCCATATTATAGCAGATACTTCATCTATGAGAGATATAGTGGCCCCAAATATATATCAGGTAATTCATGTAAGACACATATAGTGTCTTCATATTATAACAGGTACTTCCTGTAAGACACATATAGTGTCCTCATATTATATTAGGTACTTCATGAAACACACATATAGTGTCCCCATATTATATCAGGTACTTCATGTAATACAAATATAGTGTCCCCATATTATAACAGATACTTCATTTATGACAGATATAGTGCCCAATTATATATCAGGTACTTCATGTAAGACAAATATAGTGTCCTCATATTTTACTAGGTACTTCATGTAAGACACATATAGTGTCCTCATATTATACTAGGTACTTCATGTAAGACAAATATAGTTTCTTCATATTATATCAGGTACTTCATGTAAGACAAATATAGTGTCTTCATATTATAACAGGTACTTCATGTATGACACATATAGTGTCCTCATAATATACTAGGTACTTCATGTAACACACATATCATGTCCCTATATTATATCAGGTACTCCATGTAAGACAAATATAGTGTCCCCATATTATAACAGATTATTCATGTATGACAGATATAGTGGCCCCAATTATATATCATGTACGTCATGTAAGACACATATAGTGTCCTGATATTATACTGTGTATTTAATGTAA
>JAOCPT020508133.1:0-12156 GCA_026546935.2 Palythoa grandiflora
GTTGGAGTATACTTGTATTAAGTAACGAAATATATTTAATGTGTGATGCTCTGTGTGATGGCTGCTTGCCACGCTCAATTTGCTTTTTTTTCTTTTTTTAATTCTTTAAAAATTTGCATTTCAGCCTCAAATTGTTCTTAGTTTGTTCTCATTTTTCGGGCGATTTGAGCCTCACTGTTCTTATTAAGTGTGTTCTTAATAAAAAAAAGTGTAGTTATCCAAAACGGAAAATTTTTAAAGTAGAGAAAATTGTTTCGGTTTTGTACTTGGTCAACGAGTAAATTCAGACTTATTTTGTCCCACAATTTTAAGTAAGGACAAAGTTTTTTTTTCCAAACTACTCTTCATATCTTAATTCAATCAGACTACTATAAAAATTGGTGATTTTTTGTCAGGAAACTTGTCCTAAACTTTTGAAAGTTAGGGTTTTAAAACTGGAATAGATAATTGAATATTTTGTTTACTGTTCATTACCTGCCTTTGTTTCTAGTTTTCAATAGTTTTAAAGCACTCGCTTTAGCAACAGTCACTTTTAATTATATCGGCAAGATCAATCGTGATGTCAGGTCATAGGTAACAACATAAAAACCATCAAAAACATCTGAAAATTCACTTTACATCAAACGATATGCAATCACCGGAATCGATAGGAAACCCAGCTGTTGTGAAAACAACTTCTGATCTAGTACAAAAGTTTACCAAAGCGTAGAGCCTGTAGAGTCTGTTAGGAATATACCAGCATGAAAATAAACGAAAAAGAACCATCAACTATTTAGTAGCATTCAAGCAAAATCGAAGGTGTATTTGAATCCGTTGGAGGGACGTACGGGGTGCTTAAGAAAATATATTAACTCAGTCTCGTGGTCAATATAAACAAATAACAAAAGAGCACGGCACTTGTAAAAGTACTCTTTTTATTAATGAACAAAACGTGTGTTGGTAGTCCATGAAAGATCTTGTTATTGAAATATATCTTTCTGTTAATTGTGCTATATTAGGCTGTAACAGTTACAGCAGCAGGTCTCGACACAAAAGAAACGCCAAATACTAGAACTTGTAAATCTGGCATTAAATCAGTAAAGAGCTAAGCCGGTACGGAACAGGAAAACAACGTTCACACCATGCAGAAAACAGCTATTTACAAAAACAGCATTTCGGCATTGACACGAGGTGTTTCGAAACAGAATCAACATGTGTTTGCCATTAGAAAAAGCGAAATGTTCCGAAAATGTATGTCCCACCGCTTTGGTTATGGACATACCCTCCCCATTTGAGACACTACCCCGCTCTTTCCTAGATTAGCTAAGCATGTTTTGGGTGATTTGAATGAAATTTGTTTTCGATGTGTTGTTTAAGAAACAAGACGACAGGGACAAAGTATTGAGTCTTTGTTTCTCACCTAAGAAACAAAAAATAAAACTATAAGAAGAATAAAAAAATGTTCCTTATGGGAACTTATTTTAGAGGAAAAGCCAGGTAGAAATAATCTGGAAAAGCAATCTGTCGGCGCGGCGCTGGGAGTAATCAAAATATCGTTAAATCGTTTATCCCTCGTTTCATTTACCCGAAGAAACGATATTATCTACTGCGGTCGGCGAGATTTGAGCAAAACTTTGAGGGAGACCGAGACTGTTAATGACATCCATGTGGGAAACTGGTGCGAGTGGCTCAAACTTTGTTTAAAAAGCCGACACGTGTAAAAACACCCATGACTGTGAAATGAAAATGTTCTTATCAAACTTGTCTGTCAAAAGTTTTACATCAATTAATTAGTTTGGCAGAAGAAATACGTTCTGATCTACAAAACGTCTGATAGTTATACGTGATATGGATGAATTCTGGTAAAAAAAATCTTGTTAATAATCGCTTAATCAAATCTTGTATACTTTTCAGCTGCATTTCAAGATCTTTGCAATTGCATGATCTCAAAACATAAAAAGACAGACAGCAGCAACAACAAAAACAACAAAACAATAAAATAAAAACAACAACAATAATAATTGTATGATAATAATGATAGATATGTATTCATAGTATATAATATACAGTATACTTCATTACTCAACAAGACTCACAATATCAGAAATTTAAGGTAGAACTACAATTAATTTGATGCTCTGACGAAGGGCTAACGCTGGAAACGTCAGCTTTTACAGATTCCCACGGCGATGATAATTTGTTTATCTACATTACTTGAAGTTTACAGTTAATTTATCTTTTTATTATACAGTAATAAAGACTACTTTATTTTGAACATCATGGCAAAGCAATCTTTTTTGTTAACAGAAGCGCTAACTGAAAAAATGAGTCATCAATAAAGCCGACTAAATTAGCTGGGAGAGTCGTCTTGGGGCATACTGAAAGAAGCTACTTAGAGTTGTTTTTCCTCAAAACAATTTTAAAGTTTTCTCGTCTTTCTTCGTTCGCTTTAAAGCTTGGCTTATAAAGCAATCAGAAGCGGTTTTCTCACATTACGCAAAGTGTTTCGTATCCCTTAATCCGGATGGTACAAACCACAAAACAAAAGTGAAAACAAGCATCTTGTTGAGCAAGATCGTATAATATGATCTATAAGGAGGAAATATGAATCCGGCTGAACAATTCATTGGCTATATATTTCAGTTTTGTTGTAAAGCGCATTTATGCAAATGACCTAAAAGCCACTATCCGGATTTGAAATCTGAGGCTGAACAAAAACTCCGTGCAAAGTGAAATCACACTATCTAACTCAGTAATCAGAGTGCCCCTCAAACTTTCATTGAATGACCAGGAGAAAGATTTTATATAATACGCCACTTATAAATTCTTATTATAAAAAGACGAACTATTTGTTGCGATACAGAACTTTTGAATTGTTAATATGTGCGAGTCTATTAGTTCTAGCAAATCTGAGTACTGACGAGTTAGCGTAGCCGCAGTTCGGAGTTTTTAATTTTGTTCACAGCTCAGGCATACGTACTTATATATATAATATGATACTGAGATGCGAACAAACCTGGGAAATATATATAGCTTTTATTGACATTTCTGTAAAATACTGGAACAAGATGTTTGTTTCGCAGTACTTTAGTTGAAGTCATCAATTCCGATGAAAAAGGAACTAAATGTAATATCTACAGTCAAAAAAGACATTTTTTATTATACTTTCTTTGAGTCTTTTGTAGTGGTTATTTTGTCATTTAAAAACTGTAATCGTTCTGATTGATAAATATTTGCCTCAGTACTAGTGAGTACTAGGGAACTGTCAAAAATTCCACTAGGAAGGAAAAGTGGCCACGAAACTCACGACTGAAGATTTTGTGGGGTTATAAAAACCTTCCTAATATAATGATATAATTATGAGTTTATTTTCATGCCGCTTTCTTTATCCTTGCTATTTTTGATAAAAGTTTAATAAAATATCATGTTTTGAAAATTTGGACAGTTCAGAGAATGGAGTGGATTGACAAAATTCCTCTACCACTTGTTTTTATATGTGAATTCTAATCCTCTAACAAAGATACCGCGAAACCAATATTATATCTTTGGTTGGCCAGGACATGAAGCCATAATGGCAGAATTTATACTAGAGACTTAAAGACGTCTAAAACTTAATGTTGTCTCAGACGACTTTGTATAAAAACGAGAAATGAGGCGGACGACTTTGTCGTCCACACGTCTTAGACGGTTTTCGTTAAGGGCGTCCAGATGATGTCCTAACAGACGACCTTCCCTTCCCATGCAGACAACTAAGTCGTCTAGTATAAAAACGACACCAGCAAAATTGGACGGCCTTGGTGCGCGTGAAAGTTGAGTGAAATGCATTACCGCACAGAAACCACCGTGAAACAACGACAACCCTGACTCAGGACTCTTTTTGGGTCAACATTTTACAGTCAGTTAGTTTTTGGAGTTTAGGACGTCGTATGACGATTACGAATTTACCCTAGACGTCCTTACTGACGATTGTTAAGATCGTCTTGACCTCTTTGTCGTCCTCTAGTATAATAAAACAACCATTCTTTACTGTTGCAAGGGTCCTAAGAGAATATTTTCGTGTTTTACTTCCGTCCCGGCATCCCGGGTGAAATTAATGACCGCTGCCTTGCTTGTTACTCTCATGGCTATCGGTAAAAGACCAATTGTTGTTGTTATTGTGTAAAACGCGACAGCAGAAACATTTCTTACTATTTTTAAACCTGCACCAATAACTTCCTTATCATTATATGTATTTCAGCTAGAAAACTGAAAAGAAACATTTTTTCACTGTTTCGTGCGAAACCATGAATGCACTCCTAGATGTAAATCAGGGTATGGAAGTGAAATCATGAATCATGAATCACAATGGTTAACTTATAGAAGAAATTTTGAATAATGAATTTTTGTGTTTAAAACTTGATAATCATGAATTACGAGATACTGTTAAAATGAATCATGAATACCGAAAAAAATGTTAATGAATCATAAATCATTGGACTTAGAAACGGCAGAAATCACGAATATTGACTTAGCGCAAAGTTTGTTGATTCATTTTAAGATCTTTAGAAAACTCCAATATGTATGTCAATTGTAATACGCAATTTTGGTGCTCTTATATGAACAGTACACGCTCAGTGTTTTCTCTTAAGATTTACTTTCTCGTACATCTCGGCGGCTTGCTTCGTTGTGAACTGAATAAGTTTGTGTGTGTGCCGAGTACTGTACGTGAGTTTACAGTACTCGGCACAAGTTTAAATTCTAATTATTTAAATTCTAACTGCGAGTGCATAATTTTTAATTACACTCTTTTCTTTTTATAGAATATACTTTATAAGAATATTGAGGCTGAAAATCGCGAAAACTTAAGAATATTTTAAGAATAATTCTGAGGCTGAGATTTTGTTAAGGATATGATTTTGGGCAAATTTTGATTTTGTGATATGTTTATAATAGAATTTTTAAAAATATTTGGAAATTCTAAATAATTTTCGCAAAAATTGCCAACGAACAACAATCTATTCATGTACCATGTTGAAGCAAAAATGTCCAAGAGTCGATTGATGTGACATCGTGACCCTGCTTCAAAGCGACTGAGATAGCACGTGCTTGAAATGTATGTAACATGATACCAGGATGTTGCACAATGTATATATGCTATCATCTGGCAACGCCATGCTGACAGACATATTCTTTAAACCTGTAAATATTCTAAGAATATTTTAAGAATATTTCTAGCCTCAAAACGCCAAAAAACTAAGAATATTGAGCCTGACTCTAAAAACAATATTCTTATAAAAAGAAAAGAGTGTACTTGTCAACTGTACCTTAACTGTGTTATCTGAGCTGCAGGAGACAACTCTCCGTGCATTGCTAGAGAACTGACTTTGATACACAGCCCCCTGGTGGACTTTGACAGTCATCAACAGCCTGTCGTGTCTCTCACTGTCTGCGTCATGGTTGCTGCAGATTGGAAATACATAAAAATTATATTTTTGGGGTCAAAATCAGCAATTTGGTATTTTTAGGGGTTTTCGGGAAAAAATCAAGTTTACCGTATTTCCTCGAATAAACGCCGCGGCGTTTATGAAATTTTTCATGATTTGGGTGCGGCGTTTATTCGAGGGCAGCATTTATTTAAAAATGCTGTTTATTTTTTAAACAACCAACCGTAACTTTACTTTAAAAAGTAGGAAAAATGATACAGTTCTTTGTCTAGCTGTACCGATCAAGCTTTACAGTTTTAAAACTTCAACTTGTTGCGCTTGTAAACGCGTAGGAAATCAGATAATTTCCATGTTGCGGATTTTGGCCTGTGTCTATCAAACTTTAAACTTACAGTTTTTAAAAACAACCCCGCTCTGTGCTTGTAAAAAGCGAACGTCGTAAATTCCATGTCTTAGTTTGTTGTCTCTTCCAGGGTGCGACGTTTATTCGAGGGCGGCGTTTATTAATATTTTGGCTCTCAGGTGCGGCGTTTATTCGAGGGCGGCGTTTATTTGAGGAAATACGGTATTTCAAACTTAATTACGTGAGAACTAGACTACATGTATGTTTAACTAAATTACGTGAGAACTATACTACGTATAACTTGATTACGTGAGAACTAGACTACGTATAACTTGATTGCGTGAGAACTAGACTACGTAGAACTTGATTACGTGAGAACTAAACTACGTGTAACTTGATTACGTAAGAAGTAGACTACGTATAACTTGCTTATGTACAACTGCATTACGTTTACGTAGACTACGTATGACCATTTTATGTATGCATAGATTGTGTGATAACTAGATTAATTACAGCTTAATTATGTGTATTACGAATAAGGTAACTACGTTAGGTATAAGTAGACCACAGATAAATTAAAATAGAGCACGTACGTAGATTGCGAATGATTAGATTAGTTATAACTAAACTATGTATAAATTCGATTAAACTGGAACATATATGGTATGACCGTGTATAAATAGATTACGCATAACTAGATTACGTGTAAAGAGATGCTAACACGTATGTAGAGGACTTTTGGACAAGTATTCTAAAGGTGTTACACTTTAATGATTATATATGTAAAAAATAGCCGGTTATACAAGCGTTATATACTTAAATTATAATAGGAAAGACAATTAGTACTATCAAATAATAATTCGAGTAAGAACTTGGCAGGCCAATTTTATATGATGAGAAAGGTGCTAATCGAGATATTGTTAACCCGTCAAACTTATTAGCTGAACTTTAGCCCTAACGCGTTCTTAACTTTCGTTTTTCGTTCTTGTTAGAAATAAACCCTAAACTTTCTTTTAGGTTTTTTTCGATGTTTGGAAAAAAAAATGTTTAAATTTCCTACCAAGATACTGATCAACATAGCTTTTGACATATCCCTGTAAAGTGCTGTTGTCAACTGGCCGCAGTGGAAGGGCTGTTGGCTGAATTGGATCTATAAATTGAATGAGAGGTAATCACTGGTTAAAAGCTAGGTAAATCGTTTTACAAGCCCACATAATGGTCCAGGGGGGTGCTCATCTCGGTTCTTAAGCAGATCAGAGTCAGTGTTTCCACTGGACGAAACACTTATCACTAGCAGTTAGCTCCCACCAATGCTGCAATTTTTTATCGAATAATTTATACAAATTTTATTTAAAAATCTTCAAACTTTTTTATTATTTATCACTTACCGACACAACGTCTGTCACATCCATCGGAACAACACTTTTTCCCTTCTGCACATCCTGCATCATCATCACACTCATGGTTTCTTTCACCAAGGCATTCTCCCCTCGTCGGAACAGTTGGACAAATAGGTTGAAGACTTGGCAGGGGTCCTGTTGAAAAATGGTTGTTAACCAACGTTGTTGGTCGATAAAATTACTGTGATAAGTTTCAACAGATGTCATAGACAACCACCTTTATAAATGTAGCAAAAACAAACACCTTTTCTTTGATCTCCGCGAATAAAAAAAATGTGTTGTTAAAATAAAAGCAACAGTAATAGTGTACTTTGTATCAAGAGCTTCAGTAAAATTTTGACATGAAATAAAATGTAAAACAAATCCCTTATAAATCAAACCGTTTTGACACAATCAGCCATTCTAGCTTCTTCGCTAACTGACCACGATGCGCCCAAAAGAGAGTTCATTTTTGATAAAATGAATGTCCCACCTTATAAACGAACCCACGTGGCTAAGCAGTAGTTATAAATAATATCCAATCAGGATTCATATTCTAAAATATGCGTACGTGAGTTGTCAGCTGCAAGAGTTTTGTTGTTCGATTCGGCATCACAGGGACCATACTGTAGCTAGCACAATCAGATTCCTGTATTTTGCTTCGGTCGACTTTTTAGTTTTGTATCTGAAAGTACTATGTCTTGAATAATATGGGCTCGCTAATTCTGTCCCGAATTTTGGAAGCGCTCGCAAAATTTGACCATTGTTGAAATGCTCCCAGACAAATTTGGTAGTAAAAGTGGTTATAAGAAGAAGAGGAGGAAGAAGAGGAAGAACAAGAACAAGAACAACAATAACAATAAGAAGAAGAACAATAACAACAGCAAGAGGAAGAGGAACAACAACAACAAGAGGAAAAAGAAAAAGAAGAACAACAAGAGGAAGAAGAACAACAACAGCAAGAGGAAGAACAACAACAACAACAACAAGAAAAAGAAGAAGAAAGGGAAGGAGAAGCAGAAGGAGAATGAGCAGGAAGAGAAGAAGGAGTAGGAGGTGGGGTGGAGGAGGAGGGAAGAAGAAGAGGAAGAAGAAGAAGAAGAAGAAGAAGAAGAAGAAGAAGAAGAAGAAGAAGTAGAAGAGAAAGAAGAAAAAGAGAAAGGAAAAAGTAGAAGCTCAAATAGCTCGCATCTCACAGAAAAAGTAAAAGGGCTCGCGCTTACCAAATATTTGGCTGTGCTCACACTTACCATTTGCTACCCATATCATACATTGCAGTATGTACTCAAAAAAATTCATGTTTACAGACTACAGTAAATGAGTTTTTTTAATGCAGCATGATTTCACTCTCATTTCCCAGGAACTTGCAAAATGTATTTCAAATGGCAATAAAATATAATCTTTATTTGTCTTCAAAAACTACTCATAGCGAGGCTATTTTACATTGTATATTAAGAACTACATTATGTTGTATGTGATCACCGCTGATTTGCCACGGTAACTTCCCAGGAACTTGTTTGAAATGGCAATAAAATATGATTCTTAATATTATACACATATCACATTATATATTACAAGATACGTTATATTGTATGTGAGCACTGAACTTGCCTGGTAACTGTGACTTACCTACATACTTTGTCAAATAAGAAGATACGATCTTTTGCACGGTAGCGTTTGTGAATGGTTGTACGAACGATGTTCTTGTGTAGTTGTAAGTACCCCCTATTTTCAGAGTTTCTTTTCATGCAACATGCAAAATAGTTAACACAATTATGCAATCACTTGAGGACATGCATTACAACAACTCATGCAATAAACTAAAAACATAGAACACTAATTAGACTACAATATGTTTAAAGATATTTAAACTGTGCGGTCTAATTCTCTTTTTAGCTTTTCTGTCTTTCGAGTACCCCCTATTTTCAGAGTTTCTTTTCATGCAACATGCAAAATAGTTAACACAATCATGCAATCACTGAGGGCATGCATTACAACAACTCATGCAATAAACTAAAAACATAGAGCAGTCATTAGACGACAATGTTTAAAGATATTCAAACTGTACATGTGCGGTCTAATTCTCTAAAAAGCTTTTCTGTTTTTCGAGAGTAAAAGGTATTTATAACTCATGCAACATGACATTGTTTACCATTTATCAGTTTGTTGCCGGTCATTGTACAAACATGTAATCAAGTTATTTTTTTGCGGTCTAGCAAAATTCTTAGTAATCTACTTACCGATATGTTTTTTTACGTATGAAGACACGATTCCCTCAAGAGTAGAGTTTGAGAAAGGCTGTGCGAATGGCGGCCTTGTGTCATTTTGAGCATGCCAAGGTCTTAAGTTAAGAGATTCTGTTCATGTAATGTCAATAAAATTTAATTACGCTTTTGTGTTTGTACATGTTTGAAAAAAACAATTTGGAAGAAAAAAATTGAACTATCACCTAAAATTACAAAATTTCCATGAACAAAAATCTATTATTTAAAGAGAATTGCTTCCGAATAAAATGATGACCAGATTTATCTTAACGTGTAGCTTTCTTTTAAAGACCAAAATCCTCTTTATAAAGAAGATTTAACTGGCAAAATAAAAATGAATAGAAATAAACACTATTCTTGAATTTAAGGATTGTACCCCATTTAGATCTTTTTATAAAAGCGAATTATTACTTAAATTGAAATCATTATTGAAATTATCATAGTTGTGATTTATCATTAATTTTATTGTTATTATTTACCATTACAAACTAGACCTAACGAATAATTAGTAATTTCTTCGCCAACGTCAATACTCTCTGAGCATAAACAGACTGGTGTCCTTGTTCTGCTCGTAAAAAACAATTTTTATGTACTATTATACACACCAAGATATCTATCAGTGTAGCTTTTCGTAAGAACTTCTATTGTCTTGTTATTAACTTCTACTGCTCTCTTCAGTGGCGCTATAGTTGGTTTAATAGGGGCTGTAAAACAACATGCAGGCATTCTAATGAGAAAAGGCTGCTAAAAATAGCAATAATGATAATTTACCTAAATTTCTCCTAATCTGAAAATTGCTATCTTAAGTTCGAAAATATTTTAATTTCTAAATTAATGGATAAGATTTTCTAGAGATTAATTGTTAAAAAGCCCTCACTCGTTCGTTCTTATGTAAACCATATGCATTTCAAGGCTCGAAAATAACCGTATATCTTCAGGCACCCACTTTAGTGTAATGTGTTATCCTTTTAGTATTATAAAACATCCATCATATCCAATTCAAACTTCCTACAAGTTAAGTATTTGTGAATGTTTATAAAGCACTCACAGAGTTTGGCGCTTTTAGTAAACAGTCGTCTTTGCCAAATCGAAAGTGTATGACACGTTTTTTTGAGTTTGTAGATAAGCTTTACTAGCTAGCTGCGTGTATCAGCAAAAATACATTCCTTCTATCATTATTATTATCAATATTCAAACTACAGCATTATTTAAAAGCTATGATATATTGTTTCGTAACCCTAGTCGTAACCTAAACCAGAAATTATTATTTATTTACCATCTTAGTCAACTGTAGCAAATTAGAGTGTCTTGTTCATGGACAAAACACGGTGGTAAGGACACACGGAATTGGGGTTAGCTACGATTTGTGAGCCACGCTAAATTTTCTACCACTGTGCATGAACAAAACTGTTAAAACATATTTCATGTCTTTTCTCGTTTCTCTATGCCACTTACAGACACAAAACCTGTCACCACATCCATCGGGACAACATTTCTGTCCTTCTGTACATTCTCCGTCATTGTTACACTCGTGTTCTCTTTCAGGTGGACATTCTTCACTTTTAGGAAACCTTGGACAAGTTGGTTTGAGGTCGGGGAGCGGCCCTGTACAAAAGCATGCACTAAATCATTATTTTCTCTATCATATGGCAGGCTTGCTGAGCCGGCAAGATGAGGCGAATTCTGTGTTCTGATTGGTTACACGAGCAAAAAAGCTCTTGGCCAATATCCAGCCATCTTGACCTCGAGCTTGTTTAGTAGCAAACATATTTATATATTTAGCCACCCTTCTCTATATGAAGATTATTAACTGGACATCAGCTAACACTTGATTAAGTATTTTTCATTTACTTAATACAATAAGGCAAAGTACTGCAGTGAAAGACTGGACATCGAGGCAGGACTAGAAGTCACATACAGAAGAAGACGCTAACACCAAATATAAAATATATTTATATTGACGGGCGAAAAACTGATGAAGTAAAATAATTCTACTTCTCCTTAAGGTCGAAAGTGATCAAAGATGGTTGTGCCAGCAACAACATCAATTCAAGATGGCTAGAAAATCTTTGAACAAGTATGGAAATCAAGTACAGTGTTAAAAAGCACCAAAGTAAATATATTGAACAGCATAAACAAACAGGACAGGTGTTAATCACGTACCTAGAAACCACATAACAACACCCAACTAGTGAGCAAGCTAACCAGTGTTTTCACGTGTGGCAAGAGGAAAAGCGGAACGACGAGCGTTTACAGAATCAGCCACATTTTGAAAATCGATTTGCGACAAGAAGGTGCCAAAATCTAAAATATCCACCTGGTTTCTTGCATCTTTTTTGATTTGGTTGCAATAAACTAGGTTGATTTTCTAATTGCTTTAATAGATTTTGGTGGTCTCTCGTCCCAAATCTACTTCAAAAACGTTAAAGGTTTGTAAAACTCGTCGCTTCGCTTTCCTTCCACAGGTGAAAGCATTGGTTAGCTTGCTCATCAGTTGCGTGTTCCTATGTGGTATCTAGACACGTAACCGATTCCTGCAAAAGACCTATTAATTCAGCGAAAATCGTGAACAGGACCAAGGAATGCGAGGCATTCCAGGTACCTCAGGGCAGTCAGGAGATTCTGGCCAAAAAATATTAGTAACAAAAGACGGAGGGAAAGAACAAAAAGACAGTCTGCTGGCGTCATATATAACCTAATAATTATATTCTCATTTAGAAGTGTATAGATCTAGTGCAAAGCTATTATCAGAGCTGAGAATAGCTTTG
>JAOCPT020508182.1:0-12149 GCA_026546935.2 Palythoa grandiflora
GGATTCACCTAGGATTTGTCACTGACCAACATCAAATGAACGTGGCACTCACAAGAGCCAAGAAAGGCCTCTGCATCGTAGGTACTTTGTTAAATTTAATTTTACTGTTAATTGTACCGTTTTTGCTTGTATTTATTTTATCGGTCTCATGACGATGGAAAGCTGAGTAAACTTTGGCAAAAAAAAGGTCAGATATATGTTCAACACTCGGTTGAGCCAGAATTTGAATCAAGGACCTTGTGGTTGAAACAGAGATCTTACCATTGCGCCAACCACGAACGCCGTCATCTTCTTCGAAAACTTGTTCTGAAGCACGCATTTGAAAAGCAAGAAATTCTTCTGCATGCAAATTTTTATCAGGCCTTGCAAACTTAGTTATAGCTTGACTAGTATAAGAATTTAAGTTTACAGAAAAGAAAAAACAATAGAAAAGCACTGCAAAGTAAATTATCGTGCAGGTGTATTGAGTAATTAAGAAATTCACGCAATGTATTTTCTATCAGGAAACAAGAAGCTGCTGAGGGTTGACAAAATGTGGAGAAAATTGATCGAACATTATGAAGACAATGGATGTGTTGTAGACGATAATGAATGGCCTCCTAGTGGAAAATAATCATTTCGCTGGCAAAGGAATAAGAATCCAGTGCATGTCTGGCAAGTTATTTGTAGACTAATGAACATTTTTTATCTTTTAGTTTAGAAGCTTGCAATATCTAACTTTAAATGATGGAGAAGCGTATTCTGCGGAATACTGGAAGGTTAAAATCACTAGATTGTATTTTAAGAGACATTAATTTTTTTTAGTTTAACTGGCTGGACTTTTTAGCAGGCGGATTTTAATATTTTTATGTTGTTAAGAAGTTTTTAACATGCTACAGAAATGTAGTTGTGTGAGTTGATCAAACACACTTTAGATACACAAAAGTTTTTAAATGGGATCATGAAGTGAACTTTGTTTTAGGAAGTTTTAGTAATATAATAATATGGATTGCTAATCACCCTTTCTCAAAGAATTTATATCTTCTTTTTCGCAGTCAAAGACTGAATTTTGATGAATTCTTTGAACACTATCGGATTTGCTGTTATCGCCGGCAAAGACATTTGCAGTTGCGATTATAGTTTTAGTGCTAGAAATTAGGTATTAAGAGTAGCGTAATGACAAAACTAGCTACCTATATGGCAATAATTTTTAGTTTTATCTAAACTTTTTTTTTTTTATTTTTACCGGAATAAAACAGGGTATATTAAAGGTATATGTGGTATAGTCTTTTTCATAAAATTTAGAGTCTATACTTAGAGGTGGCCAAATTCTGCCATTTGAATACCTCGATCTTGGTGTAACCAACCCCAGCTGAATAACGCACTTAGCTGAATGGCTTAGAATTTAATGTACTTAAACGTTTAAGCCACAAACACGAGCCGATTTTTTATTGGAAGAGTACCGATCTTTGACTGCGATGTTTATCGGGATTAAAAGATTTCTACTACACAGCAGGCAATTATTTCTCGGGCTAGCAGAGCATGATATCTATCTTCTGAAACAACTTCCTCTCTTGTGGTTGCCATCTTCATTCGTGTAATGTGATCACGTGATTAACACTGTTCCCAAGTTTTACACCCTACAACTTGTCCTAACTCCGCCACAAACGAGCCGATATGTTCGGATCAAGCATGCTCAGTCTTTGTCAGCGACCAAAAATCTTGTCTCAGATCTGTTTCACAAAAAATGGGGAGCTTCCTGATTTGTGTGGGCATTTTATCGCTGCTTTTGATAGCAAACCAGCTGGCCCGAATCTAGAGCCATTCAGTTGAAAAGGCGAGAGCACCATTTGGATAAACTAGATTGGTTCGGAGATAAGCTTCCCACTCAAAACCTCCAAAAATCGGGACGTTCCGAGTTTCTAAAATTGTAGTGGATATATATTCCTGTTTTTAAAGTACTATTTAAGACATAAATCAATCTTTTTCAAGGTCTTTTTTCTGTAAATTGAGAAGAAATTTCCTTTAACGATCCGAACCGTACGTGAGAGTGGCTCGTGGATTTCGGTGCGACGTGAAGTGCACAGTCGATCTGTTTCGATGTTCCTCTCCCCCACGTTTTCAGCGCGTCCAATGATCCCGCAAGGAGTATGCTAAAACATGGTGTCAGCGGAGGCGAGAGGGGTTAGAGCAATGGTCCCTACCCCCCTCCCCCTTTCCTGCCCTTACTTTCCTTACAAGACTGAAGCTTGTTTCAGTGGCTTCTTTTAGTGTGTGCATGGAATAGCCTTGCAAAATAGGGTTCATGTTAAAAGCCGATAAACTCAAAAACATTATCCGGGAATTTCTGGACTAATGTTTATTTGAGAACAAGGAAAAAATCACTTCCCTAATGATCGAATGTTCAAAGGATCCAAACGCAGTATTTAAAGAAGTCCGCCTTAGAGCCCAGCAACCTTTCATTTATATTCACATTATAAAAACAGTTGTTAAATTATATATATTCTCCTGTGCTTTGTACAGTTTATCCTTTCTTATCGATTCGAATTTTAAAAAGCATTTGTTCAAGCAACTTTCCCTTGAATCATTTACATTTTATCCCATCTTGTATTCGCATATTCGCATTGTGAAGTCATCACTACCGCGACCAGATAATAAACTGCCCACTCTAAACCGCTCCTTTTCGGGGGCCAAAACGTAAACGTGCCGGCTGGAGGTGCACTTTATCGTCCTCTAATTGACTACGGAGGCAATCCATCGCACTAGTTAGCCCCCAGCAGAAGCTGCTACTCATTTTACCAACCTCGGAAGGATGGAAAGCTGAGTCAACTTTGGCGGAAAAGAAGGTCACACAAATGTTCAATGCCCGGCTGAGTCGGAGTTGAACCTGGCACCTTGTGGTTAGAGATCTTACCACTGCAAACTACTCACTCAAACTACTGACCCTATACTATTTGAAAACAAGTGCTTACTGAAAGCCCCTGTGTAGCTTTGTATTGGCATTTGCATTTATCGTCCTATGCTCATATTTCATTCATTTACTTTATCCCTCTTCTACTCCCTATTGGCTGGTCAGTGGCTAACTTGCGACGGATTAGGGTCCCGTCCAGGGGGAGTCAATAGGGACCATAAGAAATGAGGACGGCGACGACGTGAGAGAACAATGGTAAATACAATAACCGCGCGCTAGAGTGCATTAATCTAATCATGATCACCTGCACGTTGTTGTCGGTAGAAATAGAACATGAAAAGACCTTTTTTTAATATTGAGGCAACGAGGACTTGAAAACAAAAATGTTTTCAGTATTTGTCTACCTTGAAAGAGAAACTTTTACTCTTCTTCTGTTCACAAAGCAGAAGGCGGAGAAAACAAAACCATAGTGTCGTAATGGCCCGTAGAAATAGGTAAAGAACAAATCAGAAATACATTTTTTCTGAGCCCTCCACGTTGGCGTTGCCATTGTGGTTTCTTCAAGTCCCTAATGACTCTCTTCCGCTTAACACTACAGAAACCGTAGATAATTACAGGCTCCAATGAGGCTCGTAAAAGGATTGAGCTTATACTTTCATTACTAAAGTGCGTGATCCATATTCTTTTAAGGAGATTTAAAAGCTTTGACGGGTGTCGTCAGTTGTTTCGTGATTATTTTTACGATCACCCAGCGCGTTTGGAGTGGTTTAATTTTTACGTACTGAAATGTTCTGAATCACTGAATCCTTTTGGAACTTTATCTCGACACAAAAAACATACTTTGAGTGTTTTTCGCAATCGAGAATAAAAGAAAATACTCCATTTTGATTTGAATATGATGATGATGATTATGATTATGATAAGCATGGTGGTAATCATATGCCATAACCGGCGCTATATTGGGCTCCCTGCAAACATGAAAGTGGTTCGTGTTTCTACTCTTCTAATTTTAGTAAATTCTTCTAAAAATATAATAGAACGGAACGTGTGTGGGTAGGAAAGACATCAATAATTTAATTTACATCTAAGTCATTTAACTCGTTTCCTGTTTTGGTAGTTAAGTAAAAACCGTTTCTATTTATACAGTGAGTAAAAGCAATTACTACGTTTCTCAGTGGAAAACATACAATCTTAATCCTTTTCCTATTGATTTTACCAGAGTCAAGTCTGAGTGTTATAATTATCGAAATTAAAGAAACTTTTACGTTTTGTGATACAACAGATTTTGTGAATCTACATAGTTTCGAGTCAAAGAAAATGGTCGCTTTATAGGATTTCAAGCAATCGTTCAAATTTTTAAAAAACTGAGACATTCTTGGTTTATCTGACACTGGGTTTAGCAGAGTAAGGGTTAATAAATAGTTCTAAAGATGATATAATAATGACATTGACAACGACAATTACAGTTGTAGTGTTACTGTTATAAACACAGAATCGGTATAAAGACAGAGTCTGAAAAACTGAAAAAAAATGTGGGGATCCAAAAATTATCTGGCAAGTCTTGAAAATAAACTGACTTATGTCTGGAAAGAATTTTGGATTTTCTGAGCTTGTCTTCTCTTGAAAAAAAATCTACTGATCACTGCTGAAACTTATATTATCTTCAGAGTTATGGACGACCTAAACTGAAGGAGTAATTACAATTTATCGAATCTTATGCTTGTATACAATTTTCAAAATTATAACACACTGCATAGGCAATATATACATTTTCAGTTTGTTTCATTGTCTAAAACGATCACTGATCTTAATTTAAATCTGGAATATTGGCCGGGGAAAAAGTATGAAAAATGTGCAGAAAAAGTTTGGATTTTTGCTTTAGAAGATATGTACCTTCCCAAGTTGACAGTGGCAATGACAATGGCAGTGACAAGTTCAAACAATAGGTAACTAGAGTATAGTAAACATAATAACACAAACAGCAATACTACAAATTTAATGCATAATCAAGCATGCTAAATACGAATTTCGAAAGACTTCTTTTTCTAATTATTACATGCTCAAGGTAAAGAATCAGTAAAACAGTTAATTGTTGTCAGACGATTTCCCGTGTGAGCAGTTCTTTACCATAGTTGTTTAACCTTGGCCTGAAAATAATTTAACTGTTCCGGGTGTCGATTGCCTTGCATGTACAACAGAGGCTAAAATTATAAATACATTTATTAAATCTTTGTTTCAGTATACCCAGCGGCATCATATTTGGTATAGCATCACTACAGATTATGGTGTTCCATTTAGAACATTTTTTAAACGTTCACATTGGTTTTAAAGTATGTTTTCATTTTTGAGTTTTTTATTTCAATCATAAAGTTTGATTGGAGGACTAATTTTGTTTTGAAAAAATACGTTCTAACTTAAAATATTGTACGCACCAAATTTGTCTGCAAAACATATGGTAAGTGTCTGTTTTATCTCTTTAAAATATAGATTTCTAGGAAAGCGCTGAGGCTCATAAACTGTGGCAGTTTGTTATTTTTAAAATAAGGAGAAAAAAGGCGATTGTTTTCTATTCATATCGCAAATTAAGAGACATGCAGCAACCCATTGAAGATGTCATTGAAAACGGTTCACTTTCCACTGAGTTTGCAAGAATTTTTAGAAATTCAGCTCTTTTTGTAGACCATTTTAGACTAAGGTTTCATCAAAAGATTAAAGAGTTATTTTAAACTCACATCTCATAAGCATGCAGTTAGTGGAAGAAAACAGATGGTCTGTATACAGACACGCTTTAGATTCAGTATTACTGTTAGCTGAAATAAGTCAGTAACGGCATATGTTAGACCCTCACCAGATAATTTTCTGTGTACAGTCGTTTTTTTACACAACCGTGGATCTTTAAGGTTACCGCGTATACCTTCAAGGGTGTTTTTGTCAAAACGATACAGTGCATCTGTTTTAAACGGTAGATATCTAAACCCATATATCAAATTAAAGCTTATAGCAAGAGCTGGCTTTCGAACTATACTAAACATTTTGAATTAAAATGATTTTTTATATTTTTTTACGTTCTCCAAAAATGGGCAACAAAGTTGCCTTTCGAAAGTTAAAAGTCCAAGCGATTATTGATACTTAATGATAATTTAATTAATAAGTTTTTGTTATCACTTTTGGTCTTGAAACTGGTGGATTAATCAAATCATCAAATATCAATAATCCGAATCGTTTGGACTTGTAACTTTCGAAAGACATTCTTGTTGCTCGCTTATAGAAAACGTAAAAAAGCAACAACAAAAAATTTCATTCAAAATAAATAAATAAATAATATAGTTTGAGAGTATCTACGGTTTAAAACAGACGCACTTTATATCGTTTTAAGGCAAAACACCCCTGAAGGTATATGGTAACCTTCAACTGCTTTATATATGTATTATCCGATAGAACGTGACTTTTAAAGCCAATGGCCAGTGAAAAGCAATATTGTTCGTACCAAATTTATAGCCAGAAACTGTACATAATCTAAAAATAAAGATTTCTAAAGATATATATTGCTGCGCTGATTCCAGTTGCTGAAATATGCGTTGGAAGTAAATTTAAGAAGTTACAAAAGGTGATGGTTGTGTTTCCACGAGATTAATATAATTCCGGTAGTTCGTGGGCGATAAGTAGTTTGTAAAAGAATTGTTCTCAAATCAAGGGTCGAAATAATTGAATCAAATTCTGGAATCCATGAACATCTTTTCTGTTGAACTTTGTATAAATATAATGGTTAGTCATATTGATAGAAACGCAAAACTTGAAGTTAAAAGTTGCAGAACGAAACCGTTGTTCGCGACGATGCCGCATTTTTCTCAACAGGACATTTTGTACTGCGTAACACGAGGTGTTTTTCATTTTCGTGTCCTGACATCATCGCCCTTTAAAACTTGCTTCAGCTTGTCTTAGTTGGAGCCACCGGCAATGTTAATTTACAGCTACTACGTTTTTGAATTGGCACGTCCTAAAAAAATTGTTCTTGCATGGAGCTTGTCAGGGTCCGGAAATTTTTTTTTCTTGTTTCGACCCCTGCAAATAAATATATTTTTTCCATTGTTGAACTGGTAACACCTAGCAACTCCGTAAATCGTAAAAAGTCTTTAAGTACGTGCTAAGTGCTTATGAAAAACAGCTGGATAAGGGAGTCACGTGCACGTTTATAGTATATAATCTATAAAGGTCGCTATATTTATGTATAGAGTGGTTATTTTAGATTAGAATCGTTTCAGTAAGAAAAATAAGGATATAAATACCGTCAGGGGTCTTAAAAACTTAGATATTAATCTAGATCGCATTATATTGACGTTACTGAAGTTTTGTTGCTGATTAAATATTGATAATAGTTTTTATTTGAATATAAAAGAGCAGATGTCTCAATTCATAATGACATGTAAAGAAAAAAAGGAAATTGAAATAAACCCCAGGTAGTTCAAACAGTTTAAATATAGTTAAAATTAAAAAAGGAAATCTTAATTATTAAAAAGGTATCCATTTATAAAAATGGATTTAATTCTGCTCATACGTACTTTAGGGAGGATATAATTATGCGCTCTGTTTCTAAGTTTCCTCGTTTGCTGAGCATGAGCTGGTAAAAGGCCACTCGAGACAGTGTCCTCACACGTGGAACTGTATTTCTGGGAATAATATCCGGGCTTAAAAGATCTTACAAATAATTCGTCTATTCTACTAAGGTATTTGTTATAAAAAGCACTACCCCACACTTTTAATACGCAAAAATGGATACAGTTAAACTTTGAAACAACAAATGTAAATTGCCTAAGAATCTGCATATTCTCAATATGTGTAATGTACCACTAGCTACGCTAAGTTAGAGGTTAAGACTAAAGTTTATTACAGGCCACTAGGAGAGGATTTTTATCACTTTCAACTCCACTGCCACTCCGTAGTGTTGTGGCATTCATGAACAAGTATGATGTGATAACAAATATATTGAAAGTATTAATATTATTCCTAACAAACTAGTGTAATCCTGGACAGCGGTCGGGAGACAAGATGGCCGCGAATCAGTCTTGCACTCCTAACCTTAATCTATCTTTGATTAATTATTTAAAGGCCACCTATCTTGATTAGCCATTATGGTTAAATACAGGTGGCCTACACTCATTAACCTGTAAATTTATTCTTGTAAATATCATTTCCTTTAATTAATGTGAATGTAAATAACTGAATTATTGTTGTTGTTGATCAAACCTACCGTTAAACTATAAGTATTATGAACTTATTGTACCAGTTTTTTATAGGTGTTATTTTGAACTGTAATAACTATTTATTTTATTAGTTTCTTTTTATATATAGTGTGTATTATAATTACTTAAAGTTTTTACTTTTTTCTTTTACATATTGTAAGGTTAAAGTTTTGGCTGAATTATTTCTATAAGTTTTTTTGGGGGGGAAGGGCTGGTGGAATTTAGGGTGTCTATAGATCTTCTCAAAAAAATGGGATATGACCCCCCGTCTTTACAATTGTTTTTGAGTGACCCCATTTACCATTTTTTTGGGATGACACCCCTCCCTTAAAACTCTAAATGTTTTAACTGAGCTCCTCCTGAATTTCACCAGTTCCCCTGTCTCATAAAAAGTGCAATTTTTTACAAAGATAAAATGAACTCAGTATGTTTTTCTCTGCTATGCAACATGTTAGACTTAGAGCACACACGTTGAAATATGTTTTGTTTATCGCGACACGCGCACGGCACGCGCTTCCCATGTATCACAACAGGCCTTTGTAAAAGTCTGCTGATACTTAATTGCGTCTGAAAAGAGCTACCAAATAACTTAGACGCTTTGCATTCTTGTATGCAAGTCTTTTTAAAACAACTTTTAAAAATAATTTCCGCTATAGGTTCTAGCACATGGGTTTTAGCAGATGTCCTCATATTTGCCTGTTCATATTTTTTTCCATCCACAGTAGTTATTCATACAACTATATATAAAGAATTCGTCTGATTTAATTCTTTTTTGTTCGTAAATTTCAGAGCATAACCCTCACAATTTTAAAACAAAGCAGTAGTGTTTGAAAGGCCAATGAAACGTTTTTTGACAAAAACGTGGCTGCATGGTATAAAAACGGGAGCTCT
The DNA here is from genome assembly GCA_026546935.2 of Palythoa grandiflora. Taxonomy (NCBI): domain Eukaryota; kingdom Metazoa; phylum Cnidaria; class Anthozoa; order Zoantharia; family Sphenopidae; genus Palythoa; species Palythoa grandiflora. Next base: position 9,022 of record JAOCPT020508182.1, read on the forward strand.
CGTATTTAATGAAACAAATTCTGTAATTCTTATATCAACAAACAAAGAAAACACAAAGTAAAATCCAAATAAATTGTTCGGTTCATCATTCAAGTTAAGGCAGTAATATATCTTGCGAATAAGTGATGTAATTTCATTGGCTTTCCAATGAATTGTATGTCATTGATATAGTTGATATAGACATATATCAGCCTTGTTTTCCAACTTCTTAAGTGGGGCCATGCCTATAGGCTTTTGAAGTTGAGTTTGCAAAGCAGCTTAAAATACCAGGTCACCAGACAACAGCTGCAGTACAGCATGAAGTTGGATACTAAATCTTCAGTTGTTCGTGTGTGGTAAGTGATGGTTAGAAGTCGTGACCACGTGTGTTGTGTTTAGTTATTTTTTCAGTTTGCATTCCATTAGTGCTTAGGATTACACCCCAAGGGGGGAGGGGGGGGGGTACTCCATATATTGACTATACGGATATGTGCCGCCCGATAGGGTATACTTTTTCAACCTCAATTCATAAACAGGGTATGGTTTTCAGCCGTTTTGGTCATAAATAGGGTGTTGATTTTTGCCATTTGTGGTTTTTCAACCGTTTTGGCTATAAATAGGGTATCGGTTTTAGTCATTTGCCTCATAAATATGGTTGGGAAAATCGAATATTTCGGTCATAAATAGGGTAAGGGTTTTGGGAAATGGGCGGCACACACCTACCCAATTGTTTTGGGAGTACCCCCCGGGGATTACACCGAGAATTTGTGAGTTTTTTTGTATGCTTTCAGCATACACTAGCTATAAGAAATTCAAAGAATATACTGATAAGAGGAATATTTATATCTATGACAAATTTGATGCTTTTGTCTACATAAATTACAAATGTGCGCTATCTGCTGTTTGAAATCATGTTGATCAGTCGGACATATTATGTGATATACAGTGCTCTTAAACTCAATTCTTCCAGGAAGATATCAAAATATGCCGGCACAACAATGATACGATACTGTTGCAATGTTTTTAAATCTAAGACCTTTTAAGTATTTTAATAAAAACTTAAGAAAACGAATGTCAAAGTGATGAGTTGATGATAGAATCTACTCGCGTCTGAGAAAAGATAAAAAAAAAATTGCCAAGAGAAGAAAATATGTGTGATGGACAATAACAGTCTAACAGCAACGGGAGAACAGAGATTTCTTTGTTTCCTCATTTCCAAAGCCAAGCCATGTTTTAACTCTGCTGAACCGTTGGAGAAAACCATATAAAATGACTTATTCATTACTTGTCTCAAAAACTAGATTCAGTGGATGTTAAATGTTTCAACATTGCAAATCAGTCAAAGTTGACAATTTTCACGAAAAGTGGTGACCATGACTTTGATAAAACTGTATGAATGTATCACGGCACGACTTTACCTCATTACAAACATATGTTTTCACCAAATCCCCCGCAAGATACTGACGTGCAGACTATTAGAAATGCCAGCGTAACGTTTCAGGTGTCGATACAAAATTTTTAAAAGCAATGAACTTGACGTTTTTATGCTACGGTGCCTCATATATCATAAATCAAATCATTTTATTTATTAAAGAGGAAGAAACATTCGATAAGCTAAGGCTAGGTTCCCTCCGCATGGCTCGCTCCAGCATCACACACTGCCTCAGCAATTTCTTGTAAAAACAGTTGTTTTTACATGTCTTATGTCAAATTCCATATTTCTTGCTGAATTTCTTTAGCCTTGCTGGCGCTGCCACAGCAGGATTTTAACTTGCTTCGCGGGCATTTTTCGAACCTCGAGCTCAATATACTTTACAGTTCTGTTACATGTTCGCCTGAAGACGGAAGCGGCTAATCTTAAGACGTAAGGGAAGCCCCACATCGATTTTGCCCACAAGAAACGTCAATTTTACGTTTCTCTCCAACCCCCCTCCCCCCATCCTAGACACATCAAAAATATTTATCGATATTTTTGTGTTCTGACCATGAAAACAATGTCAAAGTCTTTACCATTAACAGAGAATTCCTTCTACGACTTTATTCAAAAGTTCTTCGATGAACATGATTGTATTTCTTTTGTTTTTGCTTCTTTCCTCAATTTTATATATTCGTTTCCTTTATTTTAACTCTGACAGTTCAAATTAGCAATCAGTATCTCAAACATTCCATTCCAGCCTTGTCAACTATTCATAGTGTAGTTTAACTTCACTGTAGTGGTTTATGGTTTTATTCTATTAATCTTTTGGGATTAGGACTTCGTTAATTACAAACGTTAAGCGTGCTCGAACTTGTACAATCAAGTAATCAGGAAATGACTAGATGTGTTTCCAAACATCTCTGCTATGATAAATAGCGATACTTTTACAACTGCGACACCATTCTGTCTAAAATGCGCTCAAAGGATTTGTAATGATTATGTGAAACACTCGTGTACTGAAGGCTCTCGCATTACTGCACGAAAATGATTCAAATATTTTTTCAAACTATCGTTATTTTTTTTAGTAAAACCAAATGCATGAATAATACTGTATTGGTAATATTATGTTGCAGTGTGACTCCAAAAGCAATTCCCCGCCAAATGCTGAATGGATGATGTTTCAACGGCATCGACATTCTTTTTTTCTTCTCGCACAATAAATGTACCATGCTGTCCAAAATATATTTCAAACATGCTGGAATAGTCTTCTGCTTAATAATATTACGGCTAATTTAGCTCAGTAGAGGGCTTAAAAATAAATCGTACAAAAGTTAATTATACAAATGGTTTGATATACGAAGGCGACATGCAAAGTGTTTTCTATTTTCGATTTTGGAGTTGTTCCACAACTACAATTGAATTATAAATTTTGAGGCTGTGAATGATCAGTGCAGAGAGCTACAGAAATACCTTTTTTTTCCGCTGACGAGTATGTTGGAAAGATAGAAATATATTTATTTATGTAGTTCACTTTTCAACTACAAGTTTTTTAGCACTTGAAGTAAAACGTTTTTGTAAAAAAAGGTACTTTTTCACGTCTACCGAGTAACTGTGTGACTCGTCACTTTGCCTTTTAGTTTTCGCATCGTTTCTTTGCAATAATAATAATAATAATAATAATAATAATAATAATAATAATAATAATAATAATAATAATAATAATAATAAAAAT
>JAOCPT020508237.1:0-20403 GCA_026546935.2 Palythoa grandiflora
CGCGAGGCGATAGCCGAGTGTGTCAAAGATGTTCTTACCACAGTTTGACATCCTCCCCATCCTATCCCCCATAAAAAATCCTACGGCCTACAGACACCAATGCCAAATTATCAAGGAACAAGTTTGATGTATTTGTTATCGAAACAAAAAAAACATTCGTTTGTAAATTTATTCTTGTAAAGGTGGACCAATGGTTACAAATATGCACCAAAGTTGTTTTTAACTTTCCTCAAAACTCGATCGTGTGTGAAATAAACTTTAAAAGTTTGGGCTTTGATTATGGAATTTGAAAAAGTTCAATAATTACAATGTTAAAAAACGACGAATCCCGTTTTCAGATAATTTTTTCTCGGTATTGTTGCATTTTGTGTACATATAGTTTTTATAATGTTTTTACGATAAGCTATCTCAAAGGACGGCGGCGTGGGTTGGCGCAGTGAGATCTGTGCCCTCTAACCACAAGGTACCAGGTTCAAACCCCGGCTCAGCCGAGTGTTGAACATTCTTTTCCGCCAAAGTTGACTCAGCTGTCCATCCTCCCGGAGGCTAACCTGCGCTGGTTAAGTGTCTTGTCAAGAGGAGTCAATGGATAAATACCAATGAGCCGCAAGCTAGCTTAGCGCTGTGTGTTCGCTGTGAATCTTTAATTGTCTTTCTTGGATTTTTACATTCGTTCGTCAAGAATAACTTTTTTGTCGCATACTCTATAAGAGGATGTGTGTTATCTCACTGTTTGCTTGTCTTACACATTGCCTCAATTGTTTTAATCATGCGCAGAGCGTGACGCTTTTAATAAAAGAATACCATGCGTATAGAGAGAACAAAACATGACTATATATGGATCCACCTTTATTCACAAACAGTTTTAAAGGTTGATTAGGAACATGTTTACCCGTTACTCACATTTACTTGATGGGAGGAGTAACAGATAAGCAAAAAAAAACAAAGGAAATTTCTTCAAAACGCACCGCTCGCGCTGTAAATGAAATGATATGTTGAAACAATGAGTAAACTAGGGGCATGCGATCGATGACAAAGCAAGCTTCATGAATAGAAATAGTTTCGCGAATTTTAGCATGTGGTATAGAAAAAACATGCCTTCTTAAGGGCACGGTAAAATAGTATGCTTTAGTTACGGATTTGTAAACATCGGTAATAAATATTTGTCCTTTTAAGAACTGTGATTAGAGTTGAAAACAAATAAAAAGTTTTGAACCAAAAGCTGCTGAAGAGAGATGATACTATTACTGAATTACTACTTATTGGTGTCGTACCAAGTTATTTTATACAGCTTGAACACAATTTTGTCTTGTTTATTATATTTGTTATCTTATTTTATTTTCTTCATTAATGCCACACTTGCTTTTAGTAGTGCTTTTACCCAGCGACAAAGACAATATGGCGCTAGTTTGATAAAATGCAGGGCGTTAATTGTACTTAAAACATTATTTTGTCTTATCATAAGAATTAAGCGAAATATGTTATGAAAATACCAACACAAAGCTTAAATATAAACTGTCGAGCTTCTATTTTTGTCTGACGTGTTGCCCTTAATTAAAATAGTATGCCTTGGTCTTTATATATTTACAATAATTATCAGTTTGCCGGTGTTTTACCTATTAGATACTTAACGCTAGACACAAGCGTAACAACGGGCTCTCAGGGAACTAGCTCATGAAGTCCTGCTTAGGTTTAGGCTGTAGTTTGTGTTGGCTGAAAGAAGCTGGACATCAACTTTAGCCTCAACCAAGCGGAACCATGTTTACTCCTCAAGAGTAAACTTGGAAAAAAGGGGAAGTTTTAGTCACGTTTTCCTTTATCATTTGCAAACAAACAACTCTTGTTGGAGACAAAAGAGAAAACTGCAAAGGCTAATTTGCTATAGAAACGCAAAACCGAAAGAAACTGAAATATGCATAGCGACTGCCATGTGACACTAAACACAAGATGGCCATTGAATTTATTGTACACTTACGAATAAAAATCTTTTGTTCTTGTAGCATATTTATAACATAATTTGAATTTAATATGCTGGAACGAAACGTGTTTGGAAATAACGAAGAATGCAATCTATTACTATCAAAAGCTTAAGACCTTAAAACCACTAAGTAAAAGTTTTTAGAAGTTACTGACTTTGGAGTGGAGGTTTTGAGTGTTTGTAAATGTTGTAATTAAAAGCAATTTTACAGAATTTTTCACCTGCCGCCAAGCGTTGCAGCTTTGTTAGAGTCGTGTTAACATGTGACACGCTAAACTGCCAAAACTGCGTTAGTTTGAATTCATAACAGGAAGTATATACAGTTTGATAACACGTTATTACGTTTAACGGAAATAGAGATTCATCACTGAATGATTTGTTGTGTATACAGACTTTATACCCTGACTGGCATTTCTTCTCACTGGATCACAGACGCATACGACTTCAGTTACGAGTGTCAATTAACACTTGTAGGTACTTCGATTTGATGTGTCCACGTACTACTACTATACATATTCAACAACCTTCTTTGATCTACTTAACATATAAATTCCATAAACTAGAACCCATGCACGGATGACCTCAAAATCTGACGAGAACAAAAACAGTTTTTATCATATGAATGCGAATTTTGAAGGACCCAGACTGTTCATTTCGTTCTCACTCAACTGGTTTGAAGCTAAGACGGTTGTTGCTTTCAAAGTTTGTAATGGCCTGTGCGAGGTTTAAGTGCAGTTTTCCATGGCAGCTGTTAGATGTTATGCCAAAAAATTTATTTGTTTTCCATTTTGTATCAAAAATTAGAAAGAACAAATAAAAAAAGAAGAAACCAAGGAAAACAAAAGAGTCCGTGACCATCCTCTAAATCACACCATGGTTCTAGACCAATCAGAACGCGCGAATTATACCAGTTGAACTTTTGTTGTTTTTTGCTTATGAGAAAAATTTTGCTTTGTTTTGCAACTTAACAGACTGTTGAAACTAACATTTCAATTTAATCAATTTTAATTACACGACGGGAACTCAGTTACATTCGTGTATTTTGGAGCAGTGAAAAAGAAAAAAGGCGAGCGGATGGCCGCCCTTTTTCACTGGTTATTTAACTTGATGGATCGAAGAAGTTAAAATGTGATTTTAATTATCATAAAATCTATGTTTAATATGTAACGAGGTTCCGTAAGGGAAAGCGATGTACAATTGAAAGTTTTTCCTCGAAACGTTTTAAAAAACGTGCTTTAAAATTGGATAAAGATAAGAGCTTTTTGAGGACCATAAACTATATTGTAATAAAAATGTCACTGATGCAGCATCGATATGCAGTACTTATCTGTTATGTTAGCCTCAGTTTTAAAAGAGCGAACACCCCAAGGTTTTCATGTACTAAATGGCACCACAATACATTATTTGATTTCTTTTACAGACACCAGGAGATTTGATGATGACGTACAGTATATTTCTAAAAAGACTTTTCTACCTTTCTGTTTACAGTACAGTATATAAATTCAAGCTTATATTTTTAAAAATAAGGTCCAGGAATTATTTGTTTTGTTTCTTCTAGTTTTAAAACAGTTTTTCCGGCCAGTCTTTCTTCTCGGTCTCCTTTGTTTAACAAAGATAAATTTAGGAGCGTCGCAATGTCTTGTTTACTTTGCGTTGTCCACGTTATGTTTAAATTATACTAGAGAATGGTATCTAATTATACTGCTGTGTATTTCTGTCTCCAAGGAAATATTGTATAAAATTGAATTCTTTTCCGGTAATATAAATACAAAAGCACCTGTTGAAGATTGTTGTGTACAAGTTCCAATCACTCCGCGCATGTATTTCCGCCTAGTCATAACGTTTGTGTGTTTTACGTCACAACAGTTGGTTTAAATATTGATATAGGAAAAAAATTCCATGGAAATTTACAAGTTTGTTAAGAACTTTGACTGTCTAGATAAAATAGATGCTTACTTATTTTTAATTAACACGTAACAAATTTGAGAGTTTAGCAGTTATGGAGTAATTGTATTAGGATACAAAATTACACTGAAATATTTAGTTCTTTAAGAACCCTAATCCATTAGACCCAGTTAGAAAGAATTTTAACAGGCTAAATTAGATCCACTTATTACTATTCCGCCCGTCACGGTACCAGAACGATAAAGAAAGAAATTCTTTATTCAAACTGCCCCATCTATCTTGCGCGCTTTATTACTTTTTGAAAAGGAACTGCTTTTGACTGCAGTGATAACGTTAGAAACTTCCAATCATTTTTGATAAGCACGAAGGAAACTAAAAAAAAAACAATCTCAGGCTGAAAATAATAAGAAAAGTTTTTTAGTATTTTTCAGTATTTAGCAATACAGTATTTAACACGTGAAAGATTCACCTTGTTTTTCATTTTTTATGAAATCAAACCATGTCCCAAATAATACTTATAGCCATGAAATTGTTCAGTTACAAGTCGAGGGTTTGATTGCTTTATATATTTCGTGCGTTTCAAACCACTTAAAGAAATAAACTATTTAAAAAAAATTAAGGTTGAAGTCGCCAAAAAATTGAAAAGATTGAGTCTCGATAAAATTTACTCTTTTTATAAAAAATTGTTTAAACTCGACTTTCTTTTGAAATAATTTGATTGGCATCAATGGTTTCGGCTATTGCTCTGAAAACGAACACTCAACATATTTAAACCAAAGTTTCGTGTAGAGTTGCTTGTAGGAGTTTAATTAGACCGATATCCAATTTCACTAGATCGGTTTTTATTTCAATCTCTTGCATCTAAAAGTAAAAGCCTTTTCTAGCCTAATCAGATAAGAAATGAGATTATATCGTTACTTCGTTCAGGTGCCCCTCCCAGAAAAGATGAAATCGTTTATTCTTCATCTCAAGTGAAGAGTCATAATGATATCAGACGAAATACGCCACGTTTTAACAAAGAAAAACATTAGTTAATTTCCATACGAATAGATTTTGAACACGCTGAAGTTAAAGATACCTTGACGCATTAAATTTTAGGGAAGGATTGAAACTTATTTCGCCCATAACGTTTTGCTACTGACGAACGTACTGAAAAGGGTACTTCTATAAATTAATTTGGCCACGTACACTCGATCGTTTGCAGTCATACGTGCCTTCTGGCGGTTTGTTTTCAATACCATGACTGTTTTTGGCGGACGTGAATCAAACTCCGTCGTCGACCAGTATTTTGCCCGAGTCGTTAAATACTGAAAATGGGTATAAAAACACAAGACCAGAAACTTTTTACAGATATAAAATTTTGATGAAATTCCTATAGCCATCTTAATAGAAAATTTATATCCTTACGAGTTAGAATAACAGATGCCAGAAAATGTGTTTTTCTGCTTGAATCTTAACAGTTGTATAAAAAGAGTTTTTTTTAAGCCGTTTCAATTTGTAACTTCGTTACGCTTGCTTGTTGAGAGATTTTTCAATTAACACTGAACGGATAAAATACATATATTTGCGGATATGTTCAGTTATTTTTATAATTAACGTAAAACAAACAGAACAAAAAATTTTTGATAATACCGATTACTTTATTATAAGTTTACACTCATTTTGGTTTCAATAATAACAGTCGACGAATTTTTCTTATTCGCTTTATAATGCAACTATAGTATTTACACATTTTATAAACAAACGTATCTGTACTGTTACTAGCCTGTATATTTCAACATTCTTTCTTAACATTTTACTGAGACATGAAACTCAAACAATATCAGTGTTCCTTAAAGTTTGACCGGAACTAGTTCAAGTTGTATAATAAAATAATTGTAAAATATTACATACAATGAGAAACTTACGATTGAAAGTCCTTTAGATTATACAGTCACTTTGTTTGAATATGAAAGACCCTTGTTGCTATATATAGCTTGGCTATACAAACAAAGTTAACCCTTATTCTGATAAACCCAATTTCGGATAAAATAAGATTGTCTCAACTTTTGAACTGCCAGTTGAAATATTTAAGTGACCATTTTGTTTCAGTGGCTTGAAATGTTGATTCAGACTGATTTATCAGTTTTTGTAAGTTTGATAAAATCTGACTTTTGAAAACTAAGAAAAAGGTTAATATGGATGAATTTTCTTAATATGGGATGCACGATGGTCTGACCGACTAAACGATCTCCCGCATATCGGACAGGGGTATGGCTTTTCGCCCGTGTGTCGGCGGTAGTGCCTCTTAAGTTCGTCGGAACGCCTAAACCTCCAACCACAGTTAAGCCAGGGACAAAGAAAAGGTTTCTCGCCTGTGTGAATTCGTTTGTGGGTTCCAAGATGAGAACTTTTGGTGTAACGCTTGTTACAGCCAGGAAAGTCACAGCGAAAGATGTAACAATCCACAGGCCTCCCAGGGAGCATTCCATCGACGTAAGACTCGGAGCAGAGGAAAGGTTGTTCTTCATTCTCAGCACCGCAAGTTGGCGTATAGGGACGTCCCTGACACCATTCAGCAGAGTGATGAACAGGTCTTGGTGAGGGCCCGGTGAAACAAGGAGCCTGCTCCTGGGCATGCGCACTAGAATCGTATGTACATGTCGCCGCAAAGTTGCAATTGTCCGGCTGCATTGCTCCCTTTAAATGCTGGCTGTTGACTTTGCAGGAAGATGATACAGAAATAGGTGTTGCAGGCGGCGAGTACAAATATGTGTCCATCTCATTTAGAGTCTAAAACAAAAGATGCACACAATGTGTTAGAATGTTACTAGAACAAAAGTTTCTACATTGAGAATTTACAAGTAATATTGCCATATGAGATTAAAAAACCTGATAACGCTTCTGTGAGTAACGTTTTGCTCTATATTTTAAACTCTCCCTGTACTGAACAAAATATTTTTCAAAATCGCTTTATTGATTCTGATTAAAGCAAACCTAATTATAACTTCAATATTCATCAATTCGACTATCGTTGCTTCAGGGGAATTCTTCGGTGTCTCTTTGGTCAAGGTGTCGGAAATACATTTTATCGTTTTTGCTTTTTGGTTTCCAAAGACACGACCGTTTTAATAGCAATGAGTTGTAAGTGTTAAAATATTATTGAACGGTTTAAATTATAACAGGGGTACCAACATTTATTCTATTGCACAAATGTTAATATTTCCCAAGATATACTCTTACTACTGAGTTAGTTTGACCAATTAATATTTTGAGCCCCATCAGTTAGTAGAATAAAGACTTTGTGATGTCCATTCTGTTTCAGGAACGTCCATAGTTCCCTTAAGAGGTTGTTAAGAGAATATTTTCCACTTCTTCTGACATCACTTAGAGGATAGATTACAGGCCAAAACATGTCTGGCTCTCTTGAGTTGAAACTTTCTATATCATGACTAGATCTGTGCATGCCATGGCTACATCTGGTAACAATTCTAATCCAGTATTTCTTTGACATAACTACAGAGTAAGGCTCTTTGAAGATTCGAGGACATTTAACAAGACTCTCAATTGGTTTATATTGTCCGATTTTGTGATAAATGTTTACATGCTGCTAAAGTCTAGGTGTTGACGGGAAACTATTGATTACAGTAAGTTTTAATGTATTGGCTTCGTGATTAATTGTTTGTTAACCTATACACACAAAATATAGCTTTTAAAGTAGTAACTTATTGACACATCTACTTGAACTGGTATCATGTTCTGTGGCAAATACATTCAAATGACTATACCGAGGTCATCGTTGAAACTTCTGCAAAACCCGACTCAAATCATTTTTGGAAAAAATTTATTTAGCACTGATGCAGTGCAAAGAGAGAAAATGTCTAAAATTTTAGTTTTGACAATTTAGCTTTGCCTTATATTGTTCATTAAGCTAGCTTTGGATCTAAATGTGTTCATGTGCTTTTGAGAACGAGCCATGTGTTTCTATTGAGTCAAGGAGTACTTCTATCGATCATAAATAAACGATATAAACAATTTGTTTTAAAAGAAAAATAATCCCTTTGGAAGTAAAGATCAAAATATTTAGTTGGACTGTCTGCTCACTTTTTTGTTTTTACTTTCAAATGAAAATAATAATTATAATTAAAAAAACTAGAAAACTGTCATTACCTGTTGAAGATCTTCATCTTGTGGAGACATCATCAAAGAGTAGATTCCAGCCGCTGCTGCAAGGGAGCTTGTATCTTGCATAGTATTCATCACACCATAAGCAGCAGGCTGATTAAACTCCATAGTAGGAACTTGTTGAAAGCCTCTTCCTTGCCCGAATCCTTGTAAGGTATCTACATATGCCATGGAACACTTAAAATTAATATAGGCTGCAGTTGAGAGATCTTTTAAACCGTTGCTTAAAATGTCACCTTAAGATTATATTATAAGAATCTCTAAGGCTTCAGCTTTTTCTTTTCATAAGCTTTTGTTGTTGTTTTGAAAGCCTAATTTTCGCTCGACATTCAAATCGCGCTCCTGTCTCTTCAAGCTTCTTAAGTCTACAGTAGTTGCGACTGCTGTGTTCCAGTGATTTGAGTATAGGGTATTTATAACTTGCTCGGCAAGTGATCACGCGCAAACAATAAGTGCGACTTCGCCCAAGGGTAATAGTGTCACGATTGCATTTGCAATTATCAAAAGGTCAGAAAGACCTGTTTACGTGTTGCTTCGCTTCAGCAATAAATAATTCGAAAATATTCAAAATTTAGCTGTGGCGTCTGCCAGAGTTTTGTGATTCTAACTTGCTTTCGCTAGAGCTGTTTTATTGTGGTTTAAAGGAAGCTTCGTTGTTATAAGACACAAATGGATTATTCATCGAGACGTCATTCTTGACGATCACCCGTACTAACTTCGGAGATAACTGTGTCGTAAATTTTACTGCGCAGCCGCAATAGCAAATGATGTCACGAAAGAACTTTCCAGAGAAGACTTGAAGGACGACGACCTTCTCAGAACTTCTCGAATATTGCTAGACCTACTATCAACGTGACGAAGTGTACATGACCGTAAACAAATGCCCAAGTCTGGAGTTTTCGTGCTTCCGTATACTGACGTGCAAATTGAAACAATTTAAATGTGCGTAAATTGATACAATAAAACAATCTGATTTATAAACTTTTGCTACAGTACAGTCTAACACGTCGTATAAATGTATAAATTCTGATTCTTTGCACAGTCGGTTGCAGTCTACAAAACCTGTTCTTCGAGAGCAAGTTTTCTGTTCCGACTTTGACTTTCAACAGCTTGAGGAAATGTAAGGCATGTATCTATTAACATCTTTTTCAATCTCAGCTGTGATTGTTATTTTTTTTTGCTTTCATTGTTTTCATGGCGTCCACTCGGAATTCAAACATTAAGCTTTTCTCTGCATCCGCTCTTACCGGAATAAAACTCGACTTGGAGTTAAGTATTTTCTGAGGTGTTTTAAATTTCAGGAACGAGATTGTTCATTTCTCTATAATATTCGATATGGTCTGAGCATATTTTCATTTCGCTCTAGCTATTATAGTGAGATCGTTTTTCGCACCATCACTTATCGTGTACTTGCAGTGCGAACGAGGACTATGTCAACAATGAATGCTGGTTTGATTTCTACTTTTGGCTTGCTTAAAATGCATTCGTGTTGGGGTATTGCAGTTTATTTTCAGGGTCAGTGAATAAATAGCTGTTTATACGTGGGCGAACAATACTAAAGAATGACGGCTTTTCATGTTAATACATAAATTCATTGACCACAACTTTGCAATGCCGTCAGTATCATGTGTCCTTGCGTGATAGTATTTGGTCCAAAGAAAATAATGATTCCGAGTTCGATTCTGTTTTGAGACTCTGTAAAGATAAAACTTTTCGTTCGGGCGCTGAAATTTAAAAACTGAGTCAGTTTACACCGGTTGAGTTGTTTAAAATTTTCCCTTTATTCTAGTCGGAATAAAAAATATATAGTTCTGATTCCGAAATGTAATTGTTAAATATATTACTTAGAAACTAGTTATATATGTTTTGAATTCTTTTCCTGCTAACGCACTGCCAATATCACTCAAATTTTTATTTAAACAAAGTCCTTTCTGCTAAAAGCAGTGATTCATTGTGATTATTTATACTACGGCGTTTTTCTCGTCTACAGGTACTGATCCACTGATATCAAATTACAATTGCCAAAAACTGGCCACGTGAAAAAAGAAAACAATTCAGTTTTAGATATAAGTTGCATTAAAAGGAGATATACCAGAGACAGTATCTGAAAGTTTTGTATAAAAAATAAATAAAAAGATAGATTTTTTCTTCTCAGATATTTTTGACAGTACATTGTGAATATATTTGCTTCACAAATTTGCGTACAATTTGTTAAAAAATTAATCTGTCTGGACTGTGACATTACTTCATAGTCTTTTGTTTAAAACGTGTTTGAGTTCAGCGCTACTCAGTTCTTTAAACATGTGTTAACCAGAGATCGGATGTCACTCTCGCAATTAAAAAGACCTTTTTAAAAGTCTATTGTTTTAACATTACTTGTGACTGTATTACAAACTTGCTGCCTCTGAGAAGTTCAATGCCTCACGGAATTGGTAAACCGAAATAACTTCAGCCTTAGAAATGAAACTTCAGAAGTTATGACTTATGAATTTGAATATCGTTAATCAACTTGTTTTGATAACCATTGTTGACCGATTAATAGAATCTTTTACTACACACAGCGATTGTACATAGAGAAGTTAGACAAACCTTTCGGGCCTTTCCCACTGATACTAAAGGGCGGTTTTTGCATTCCACTCAATGAATACGGTTGCTGCTACGATGTGGTTTTAACAAGCACAAGCATACTCCCGCTTGTCATTTTTGAATCTGTAATCTCAAGTACTTTCGTGCATTTGTGTTTCAAAAGAAAACTTAAGACCCCTTTAGAATAAAGTTCTCTTGGCATTCTAATTGCAGTTTACGACAACAACTCAAAAGGGTCAACTTTTCCGGCGGAAACAAAGGGGTGATGCGTAGATTATCTCAGATAAAATAAGACATTGTTTAAGAAAATTGTGTGGAGGTGTTAGCAAAAGCCCACACATAACATTTTTTAGCACAAGACGTATTGAAAACTCTGATAGCTGACAAAATTCAATGACGATTAACTATCGTATGATAATCGGAACAAAATATGTCTACAAAAAATTTAGACTTCGAAGTAGAAGCTTTTGAAAATGGATAATGTGTAGCAAGAGTAACAGAGGCCCTCCGCGCATTGTTACAATCAAACTCTTTCCAATTTTTGTAGCAAGTTTTTCTGTGATGGCAAGGTCATGAAGCTGATGCGTGGTAAGTGAAGGAAAAATTTTCAGTGAATGAAATCACTCGTTATTGACGCTAATTCACCTTTCTCGAATCTCCTCTGCTAAAGTACTTTTTGTACATGTTCTATGTAAATGTATGAGAACTCTCATAAGAAAAGTAGCTTACTCGTCTGTTTGAGAGTATATTTCTGAGCAAATAAGACACCATTCATGCCCACGCAGAAAATTGCTCCACGTTTCTTTGTCCTTCGAAAACCCTACTTTAGACTCAATGGTCCAATGCATAACTCACTGTTATGTTATTAATTTGATACTAAGAACCGTTAACTAAAGATGCAGCAGCCTTTTTAGTACTTAAAAGTTCAAGTTGAAAACGAAAATATGTCAATTGAGGTATACTTTTCACATCAATCCCTATACAAGGAAGAATTTTGATCAGGATTCAGCAGGGAAAAGCTAAGAAATTCTATCACTTCAATGATCTGCGACTTTCTGACGGTTTTCAATGTATCTCTTGTTTTAGCACACAGAAAATCAGTAAAGAAAATGGTATAATAATGAGTAGTATTCTGTCTCATCAAACAGCTCTTTAAATTTTTAAAATTAGTTTTAAAACTTTAAGCTGCGGTTTCAAAAATAGAGAAAATATATACGACACAGTTTCCTCAATTTTGACTAAAAACCTGATACTCGGCTTTCCGAAGCTCTGGGTATTTGGCTTATTTTGGCTAGCTGAAGCCACTTTGCTATATTTGTAATACATATATCAATTCAACTCCGGCTGATGATAGTTTTTAAAAAACCTATTGAAGCTAAAATCTATTCGCAAGCTTGTGTTGATTTTGGAAAATATATCAGTAATTCATTCGATTTTATACCACTTTTTAACTGTGGCTTTCATTTGTAGTTCAAAAGGCTACACGCAACCTATTTCTTAAGTGATTCAGGGCTACATAGTACTGATTTCAAAGTCTCGGCTTAGTTCTGGACACGTATTAAAGACTGAATCACAAAAAACACAAATTTCATGTTTGCTAATATTGTAAATTTGTTAGTTGTCCGGTATTTGTTTGATGAAAGACCAAAATCGTGGCAGAAAATTTTGTTTTAGAGCAATGAGTATAAGATCAGACACATGGTCTGCCTTAATTTAAGCGCTTATAAAACATTGAAATGTTGTATTCTAGAACTTCGTTTTTATAAAATTATTTTTATTTGGTGAGGATCATCAAGACAGCCGTAACGGAATTCCAAAAGGTCAATTCAGTTGTTATGTGCATGGATCGCTGCCTTTTCAGTAGCTGTAAATGGAAGCGTGTGCATACTTCATTCTCTACTTTATCAGCATTCAGTACTGAGGTTGTAAAATTCTTGTTCTTGCGAGCCAGATCTGGAGTTTAAGTTTAATTGGTATAAAACTACTTCGTGTTTCTCAGATATTAGCACTATTCAAAGTCTAAGATGAGATCTTGAAAGAGAATCAAAGAGAAACTCTATAATCACACCATACAGACATTAATTTGCCTTAAAGCAAGTATTTATAGATTTTGAGATGAATTTTAAAGCTTCTGTTCTCAGTTTTCCCTAATGTTCAGTATTGAAAGAAAATGAAATGACAAATGACAATACTGCTTCTATTATTACGACTTTTAAAAACCGCCGACGGCCGAGACTCATTTCAGCTGTCGATTATTATAGTGGTATTATTTTCAGTGACTTGCAGTATAAACGCTCAAGTTTATGTTGTGTAAAATGGAACTAAAGCAAACAGATGAGTTAGGATTGCTGATGGCAGTGATGTTAATTACTGCTTCTTCTGAGTTCCAGTAAAGCATTGGTTTTGAAATACCTGCATTTAAAGCAACTTTAGTTAATCGTGTATTTAGTTTCCAATACATAACAAAAAGCATCTCGCTCTCAGAATCGGATAAATAGCACTTTTCTTGTACTGAAAATGTTAATAAATTCATCTGGAACAAGAGAATCATCGGTCTTCTCAGTTGTGATGTTGATATAATTTTACCCCTTTATGAATGTTAAGTGTAGCGATGTTTTGCAAATGAATTTCTAAAGGTCATTTCACTAATCATGCAGAACACGAACGAACGCTTAAAGTATATTAAAACTTGAATAGCTCATGTCCTTTGCTTTAGTGGCTTCCTACGCAAAACTCAAAAGGTCGAAGGGTGTTGTCCATGGGGAACAGTGCCTACGGAAGTAAAGCATAGAAATACAGCAAACAACAATAATACAACTAACTAGTGTCGCGGAACCCACGTCTTGAGCCATAAGTTATTAAGAGATTCTCAAGCTAGAAATCAAACGGCGTTTGCTGTACTATTACTAAGATCAAAGCAAGTCTTTTAAAGCAAAAACAAATGTAAACTGCTTTTTTCTACCTAGTAATAGTTCAGGTATTGTTAGTGGTGCTATTTCTTTCCCTGTACTGTATACAACATTGCACAGCTTGGATACATGACCTGAGCAAGGGAAAACATGAATGCTCGCGTGATCAAATTTAAACCTTCACCCTATTTGGTTGTTAAAGGAAGGAACCTAAAGTAGTGGAACTAAATAAAACCCCTCAGACTTCGTCATAACCGGTTTATAAAACTGTTATGATCCGCAGTAGTTTTCCAATAACAGGGCATATATCTCGAGATAATAAACCTTGTCTATAGATCATGAACGTTCCGCCATACAATCACAAACACTAACACTCAAGCACTCCCGCGCAGTTCACTGGCCTTCATTTCCGCACCTGTTAAAAATACTGCTTTTCTTCGAGGAAAAGTCACGTTCCAACCAGCTCTCACTTGCTTTGATTCGGCCTTTCTTTCATAAACATGCTCTACAGGACGCCCACGTCTGAGTCTACCCGACGCCGCAACACAAGAGAAATCACACACGTGGTATAATGTTCATTGACTGGACAAGAACATCTCACCAAATTTGTCCTTAAGAGCCTGACCATGACAGTATTTTCCAATCATGCTTTAGATTACAGTGTATATAAATTTCATATGAAAGAAAAGATTAAAACTCTAAACACGATTTTAGCACGTACTGTTTTGAATGCCTTTTCTATCTAATATTTTTAAAAGGTCAAGGCGGAGGACGAAAGATTATATAAAACATACATCTTTTAATATTGCTCTTAAACCTATCATCGTACAATCATTTGTGAGAGTTTTTGCCAGATGTTTACACTCCTAACGTTAAACAAAATGGTTTGGATTAAACAAATTTGCTTGTGTGACACACGATAGTTTCTTGTAGCATCTTTGAAAACACACAACTGTTTACATATTAATTTAAAATAAAAAAACAAGCAGTGAAACATGCAGACAAACAAAATAACAACAGCAAAATTATCAGTTATATTCTCAAAACCATCCTGTTTTGCTTCATGTTTCAAATGATGGAAAATTTGAGTTTTCTAAGCTTACCTGCAGTTATTTAACTTGTAAATTAAATACTTAGTGTAATTTAGAACCCCTTTAAAAGGTGAACATTATGTTTTGGTGGTATTTTGTTGTTGTTTTAGTCTATGTTTCTCAAAGTGCACAATTTTTAAAAGAATCATTCATGTGACTAAACACCTGCGTCTAAATTAAACCCAAACAAGGAAAGCTGCCATTTTACCAAATCCTTATCGTCTAATACAAATTTACTTTTAATTCTTGAAATAAGAATAAGAAGTTGAATTTGGTTAATGAAATATTTTATAACAATGTTTGGGATAAATATGGCTTCGTTTTTTGATTTTGACCAAAATATGTGTGATTTCTTGTTGATCAAGCTGACTATTATAATGGCATGGCTTCCACTATTATGAATTCCTCAAATAGTTTTAATTTATTTGAAAAAAAATTGTTGTTAATCATGATTTTCTATAACTATTAGGTAAAACACAAATCTGTAAACAAAAACAAAATCTTCTGAGTGAATCAGATTGTTGGCTGTATGCACCTTTGCATGAATTCATACTTGATGCACCTTACAATAATTGTGTGGAAATGAAGTGTGTGTTACCATTACGGTATGCTATCACTACTACTACTACTACTACTACTACTACTACTACTACTACTACTACTACTACTACTACTACTACTACTACTACTACAACTACTACTACTATTACTGCTGCTGCTGCTGCTTCTGCTACTGTAAATACTGATACTATTGATGTTGCTATCGTTATTGCTGTTGCTATTGCTGTTGTTATTGCTATTACACTGCTAACGCTGTTGTTGTTGCTATTGCTGTTGTTCTTTCTATTGTTATTGCTATTACATTGCTATTGCTATTCTTGTTACTACTGTTGTTGCTATTGCTACTTGCTGTTGCTATTGCTGTTGTTATTGCTATTACATTAATATTGCTATTGCTTTTGCTATTGTATTATTAATGTTGCTACTGCTACTGTTATTGCTGTTGCTGTTGTTGTTGTTATTGCTATTGCTATTGCTATTGCTGTTGTTAGTGCTGTTACTGGTGCTATTAAATTGCTGTTGCTGTTGCTATTCCTGTTTTAGTGCTGTTGCTATTGATGTTGTTGTTGCTATAGCTATTACATTGCTTTTGCTAATGCTGTTGCTATTTTTATTGCTGTTGCTGTTGTAACTTTTATTGTTATGCTATTAAATTGCTATTGCTTTTGTTGCTGTTGTTGTTATTACTACTGCTGTTGTTGTTATTACTACTGCTGTTGTTGTTGTTATTACTACTGCTGTTGTTGTTATTACTACTGCTGTTGTTGTTGCTATTGCTACTGCTGTTGCTACTGCTGTTGCTAATGCTATTACTATTGCTACTGTTAATGCTGTTGCTATTGCCATTGTTATTGCTACTGCTGTTGCTATTGCAACTGCTGTTGCTATTGCTATTGTTGTTGCTATTACTACTGCTATTGCTATTGCTACTGCTGTTGCTATTGCTGTTGCTATTGCTACTGCTGTTGCTATTGCTACTGCTGTTGCTATTACTGTTGCTATTGCTACTGCTGTTGCTATTGCTACTGCTACTGCTGTTGCTATTGCTATTGCTATTACTATTACTATTACTGTTGCTATTGCTACTACTGTTGCTATTGCTACTGCTGTTGCTATTACTGTTACTATTGATGTTGCTATTGCTATTGCTTCTGCTGTTGCTATTGCTACTGCTGTTGCTATTGCTACTGCTGTTGCTATTGCTACTGCTGTTGCTATTGCTACTACTGTTACTATTGATGTTGCTATTGCTACTGCTGTTGCTATTGCTACTGCTGCTGCTGTTGCTATTGCTATTGCTGTTGCTATTGCTACTGCTGTTAATATTGCTATTACTGTTACTGTTGATGTTGCTATTGCTACTGCTGTTGCTATTGCTACTGCTGTTGCTGTTGCTATTGCCACTGCTGTTGCTGTTGCTATTGCTACTGCTGTTGCTGTTGCTATTGCTACTGCTATTGCTGTTGCTATTGGTACTGCTGTTGCTATTGCTACTGCTGTTGCTATTGCTACTGCTATTGCTGTTGCTGTTGCTACTGCTACTGCTGTTGCTATTGCTATTGCTATTGCTACTACTGTTACTATTGATGTTGCTATTGCTACTGCTGTTGCTATTGCTGTTGCTACTGCTGTTACTATTGATGTTGCTATTGCTACTGTTGTCGCTCTTGCTACTGCTACTGCTGTTACTATTGCTATTGCTGTTGCTACTGCTGTTGCTATTGCTGGTGCTACTGCTGTTACTATTGCTATTACCGTTGCTACTGCTATTGTTATTGCTACTGCTGTTGCTATTGCTACTGCTGTTGCTATTGCTACTGCTATTGCTATTGCTACTGCTGTTGCTGTTGCTATTGCTACTGCTGTTGCTACTGCTACTGCTACTGCTATTGCTATTGCTATTGCTATTGCTACTGCTTTGGCTATTGCTACTACTGTTGCTATTGCTACTGCTTTGGCTATTCCTGTTGCTATTGTTATTGCTATTACATTGATTTTGCTAATGCTGCATGTTGCTGTTACTATTGTTATTGCTACTGTTATTACATTGCTAATGCTATTGCTAATGCTAATGCCAATGCTATTACTTTTGCTATGGCTATCGTTGTTGCTATTGTTATTGCTACTGCTAGTGGTATTGCAGTTGCTATCGCTCTATAAAATGCTGTTGCTATTGCCGTTGCTACTGTTATTGTTAATTTTATTTTTATTGCTATTACATTGCTATTGCTATTGCTATTGCTTTTGCTGTTGGCAATGCTGTTGCTATTGTTATTGCTACTGCTTCTGTTATTACATTGCTATTGTTATTGCTGTTGCTACTGTTGTTATTAATGTTGTTTTAATTGCTATTACATTGCTATTGCTATTGCTTTTGCTGTTGGAGATGCTGTTGCTATTGTTATTGTTATTGCTGTTGCTATTATTGTTACTATCGTTATTGTTATTACTATTGCTGTTGCTGTTACTATTGCTATTGTTATTGCTCTTGCTCTTGCTGTTACTGTTACTGTTGCTATTGCTGTTACTGTTGCTGTTGCTATTGCTGTTACTGTTGCTATTGCTGTTACTATTGCTGATACTGTTGCTGTTGCTATATATACTGCCTTTGCTATTGGTGTTTTCTTGCTTTTGCTTTTGCTATTACTGATGTTATTGCTATTACATTGCTATTGCTAATGTTGGTATTGCTATTGGTATTGCTGTTGCTATTACATCAATCTTGCTGCTTTTTGATAATTTTTGATTAATTATTTTATTGTATTTACACGTGCTGAAAAACGTGTGTTGACCTTATTTTAAGATACTTATATAACCAAAATATAACTTATAGTAACATAATAAACAAGTAACAAAAAAGAAAAAGGTAAACTATACAACGTTGGGTCTTCATTTGACAAAACACAATTTTTTAAGGGTTTTTGTTAAGCTGCTTCATGCGTACTGCTTACGTTGATAACCATTCCAGTTAGAGGAAAAATGGCTTCCATTTCTCTTCAAAATCTGTTTTACATAATAATTTTTTCAATGTAAGTAAATCATTGCAGCTGGCGGTCGTAGTAATATCTGTTTGTCTCGATTTGCACTTGAAGATAGAATGTCTTGCAGCCAATTTGCAAAAGCCGGTTAAAGAATTTTCTCTTTCAGTAATCGAACCAAAGGCATCGAGTTTGTTTATGCATTTTATATTGGGAAGGATTTTCAGTTTTTAGTGTAACCACAGTTCCAGTTGTTTCAAGACTTTGTGTCCTGTCACAAGCCAGAAAAGATGAAGTATTATTTCAATTTCTTTCCCACAAAGAATGCATAAATTTGTATCTTTAGATCCCAGTTCAGGTTGGAATTCTCCTATGTAGCAATTTAAACTAAAAGTTTTGCAATTTAGAGCTTTTCCAAAATGCAAAAACGTTAGAGTAAATTGGGTTTCCATTTTAATTCTTGTTGGAATTTTCTCTTTCTAAGTCTTTTCCCATTTGTTTTTAGTTGTTTCTGGTTTTGTTGTTATTCGTATCATAAATGCCTTTTAGAAGGATATTTTAAATCAATTTTTTATATATTTTCTTTTTCACGTCTTTTTATCCGTATTGAACTTCCTCTTCGCAGGTGAGATACACTAGATACAAACCCCAAAAAACGAATTTAAGGGGTGCTAACATGTATTTTTGTTGGAAGTGGAAGTCTTTTGTATTTTAAAAGGCTAGTGGAATCCGGTTTCTCCAAGAGGTGTTTTACTTTCGTAACTCCCTTTTGTCTCCATTCTTTGTATTGGTTTGGTCTATTTCATATTTGGGTTAAAGAATAATTTCATAATCTTTTTACATAATCTTGTTCCATTAAACTTTCGAAAGTCTCCAATGACTAAATGAAATGTAGATTTGTCCATATTTCAACAATTTCGCGCACAAATGGATCTTTTGCTTTTAAAATTTTCAGATCGGTATTGCGGCTTAAATTATATAGAAAGATATTTTGTCTATCCAATGTTTTAAGGAGGCAGTCAAAAAGATTTTCCCATTTACCTTTTATTGTATTATCAAAATGTTTAGAGATCCATGTAGCTTTTAGAGCAAACTTAAAGGAAAGATTATCTAGCATTTTTCCATCCCCGTTTTCATAGTAATTAATCATAACTCTGCGGTTTATCTCATCCTATTTTTCGTCCCACAGAAATTCGTAAAGATTATTATTTACCTCCTTGATAGTTTTAGTACATGTTTGTAAGGGAGTTAACACATAAACAACCTGTGATGCACATAATGCTTTGATGATCGTGATCTTGCGAAATATTGTTAGGTTTCGCCATTTCCACTTTTTTGTTAAGTTTTTTTATTTTGTTTATTGTTTCCTGCAGCTATTGCAATTGCTTTTCCTTTTGCTGCTCGATTGCTGTTGCTACTACATTGCTATTAATGCTTCTCCTTTTGTTATTGCTATTAGATTGCTATTGCCTTTATATTGCCAGTGATACTCATTTGCTATTGCTATAGCTGGCTTTTAGCAACTGCATGCTGAAAGTAGTTTTTGCTTGGATTTGATGAGATATGCAATAAACAATCCTACTAATTTGCATATTTTGGATTTTGGTTCATAATTTGTAAGCTATTAGCAAATTTCATGGTTTTATCTTAGAAAATATCTTATATTAAATGGTTTATTATAAAAGAATCCTCAGAAGGACTTGTTGACTTTGCACACTCTCTACAATCTTGTTAGCTTTTAAAGGCGGCCATCTTGGATGGCATCCTCCTGCCCACTGTCACGGCCGCTTCATAGTTCATCCTAAAATATCTTAATATAAAAAAATCATAAACTCTTTATAAAATGCACACTAAGTTGAGCAACTTTCTTGATTCAGAGCAGCAGTTTTTAAGTTTCCCTAAATATTATGGCAAAAAAATCAAATTATGCAAATGAGATCCAAACTATTTTGCATGTCTTATCAAATCCAAGCAAAAACTTTTTTCATCATGCAGTTGTTCAAAACCAGACATTGACAGCAGTTCCTTCAAAGAATTACGGTAACAGTGTCAAAATGTCAAATATTTTAAGAAATGTTCCTGAGTTACATGACCGGTGCAAATCTTCTATTAATTAAATTTGCTATTGCTATTACATTGCTAGTGCTATTGCTTTTGCTGCTGGTGCTACTGGTGCTGCTGCTACTACTACTACTACTACCACTACTACTACTACTACTACTACTACTACT
>JAOCPT020508238.1:0-12146 GCA_026546935.2 Palythoa grandiflora
CCTTAAAAAGAGGTTCAGAGTGTTCATCTGGCTTTGAAAACGTTACAGTACGTATAGCTCTCTTTTGAAGAGTTATTGAGTAAACCTATAGTTGGATAATACACTTTCCTTTGAGAGAAGAACTAACAAATTGGACATAAAATAGTATTTTGAATTTATGATTGTACTGTTCAAAGTTTTATTCTTTATTTTGTTTATATACATGTTACTAATTTGGTTTTATTTTTGTTCTTCGGAACGGTTAATTGTGACATCTTGTTACATCTTGAAACAGTTATCATTGTTGATTTCATGTTACTGATGAGCTTATCTACCGTTAGGAGTATGGTCATGAGGAAATCGTCAAACTACTGAAAAAGTTCAGTAAGTACAATAAGTGGAATTATTTTAATGCCCTTAATAATAATGATAATGATGCTGATGACAGTGATACTGAGAATAATGATGATAACAACGATGATTCTGCTGCCGCTGCTGCTGCTACTGATGATGATGATGATGCATGATGACGGTGATGATGATGATAATGATGATGTGACGATGATGATGACGAGGACGATGATGATGATGTGATGGTGGTGATGATAATGGTGATGATGATGATGATGATGATAATAACGACGATGATTCTGCTGCTGATGATGACGATGATGATGATGATGGTAACAACAGTAATGATAATAAAAATGGAAATCGTGATGATGTATAATGTTTATGGTGACATTTGACGATGTATGATGATTAGATGGAACGAGGTCTCCAGCCAACCTCCACAGCAACCTTTATCGCAGTTTGTTGGAAATTTCTTGGTGACATCAAGAATGGACAACAGGGCAACATGGTTCAATATTGAACGTTGTACATTTTTTGGAGTGGTTATCGGTACTTGTGTTTTAGAGTTACTAATCCTAAGACTATTTTACTAGTCCAGAATTCATTCCTTACTAGTCCAGGTTGAAAGGACTGCCACACAGTGTGGTCGAACTCTGGTGATTGTGAAAGTGGATTATAAGTTAAAATACATATTCAAGCTTGCTATGTTTCTTTTCGGCCATTGCAGCGTATACCTCTGCTGGGGCGGGTTGTTCAAAAGCCAATTAGCTCTAATCCTGGATTAAAATTTAACTGGCTATTTTGTTTCAGTGCATTATGACCAATAGTTTAAACTCAAACTTCACCTGTACATAGTAACTCTGTCAAGAAGAAAATTAACTTTCAGAAGCAGGCCCTCAAAGTTCTGCTCTTCAATTTTCCACTAATCCAGGATTAAGCTAATCAGTGTTTGAACAACCGGGCCCTGAACTTAAGTAAAACACGGTTTGATGTCTTAACTGTGTTTGTGTTCACTACCACCAGGAAAGGAGCTTGAGCGACAGGACAGCACGCTGGCTCAACTGATGACTAGTAAGACGAAACGTAGGAAGAGGTAGGAAAAATGTGGGTGTTAATATTATATATCACAGGCATGACTGTTGGTGGCCCTAAAATTCCTAAAAACCCCTAAATGTTTTCACTTGCCCTAAAAAAACCTACTTTTTGAAGCTTTTTTTTCGATTTTCCCCTAAAAATCCCTACTTTTTTCCTTTCTGTGATGGTTGAGCGCGACCGATGTCATTGAAAGTGCTTGGTGTGGGTTCCACATTTGTCCTACCTGGTCAAACTGTAAGTTTCTTTGTGGTATGATGACTGTGGCTTCAAATTTCAATGATCTTGGATCCATGCTAAGCATTCTCAAGACGTGATGTGCATGATCCCTTTCCTGTCTTAGTCATTAATGGTATAAACCAGTATTTCATATAAGTAAGTATCTTTCTGTTTGGATAACGGTGGTAGAAAGGTAAGTTGAATTCTTCATACTTTCCTAAATAAAAGCCCTAAAATAGCCCTACTTTTTAATCATTTATCCCTAAAAATCCCTACGTTTCAGGGGGAAAAAATCCCTAATTTCCCACCTAAATATTGTCACAAGGTGGCCAACATGCCTGTATCGTGTTCACTTCATGTTAACTGATGATACACGAGCCATTATGTAATTATGCTACAAAATAGTACAGTTGTTTTACCAAAAAGCAACGCTTACCTCGATCAGAGCCGCCATCATCCGATACTTGACTTAAGTAATGCATCCGTACCAGCCAAACAAAGTCTGTTCTTTTAATTGGCTCAATTCATAACTCTCCAAGTCGATTAAGACACCTTTATGCTTCATAAAATACATTTGTTTCACTACAAGCTATACAAATACAGTGATTTCGGGAGACAATTTTGCAAACAATCTCAGTTATCACTGTAAGTGAACTTTGACCCCACTGAATGAACCGTTTTCTCAAATGAAGGATTATACCTTATTCCTTCTTCACTTTTGCGGTTAGTTTTAATTAAGAACGTTGTAATGAAAAATACTGAAGACAACACGGTGTCACAGTTTTAACAAAAAGTCTCTATTCAAGAAAATCTAAATGTCGCACAACCTTTCCACCAGCGAGGTCATGGCGTGATCTCGGGAGGCAGTTTTACAAATTGTTCTATTAATTTCAAATGGACGTAGATGGAAGTGAGCTGTTGCTGTTTTGCAATTTTCCCTGGTTATTCTTAGAATGAAAAAGTAAAGAAACATGTTTTGACAGGAATTTTTAAAACCCGATGATCATTTAGGCCGAGGTTCTTTGTGTGAACTGTAAGTAAATTAGTATACATTTACAGCATAAGTTGCAGCATGCAAGCGAGTCTCAACTTTTCTCTGCAAAAATTAAAAGTTTGTGAGAAATTAAAATTGAAAACAAAAAGCTGTGGTCGAATTTTTCTTGAGGTCACTTCGTTTGTATATGCTAATACAATAATTCTCTTCAGTCTCGGTGAATAGTGGCTTTTAGAATATTCTGCTACTATTCAGCTGGACTTCTGAGAATAATTGTTAATTATCCTGCATGGTGTTAATTCACCATACAACCGGTTTTCAGTGTTGACTCCACCGGAAGTGACGTCGAGAATGCCCCTTCCAAAGTGTCAGATAGCGGCGTGGGAGGATTGGGTAGTGATGACGATAGCTGGATTAGTGACCCGGAGGTAATTAAAGTAGTTCATTTCCGCCGGAAGTTAATACAGTGATTAGTGATCTCTTTCCTGTTGTATTATTGTTGTTGAGCCAATTTTGTTTGTAATAGTTTTAAGTGTTGTTCAGATAAGAATTGTAACATGGCTTTAATAATGGAAAAGGCTTTTTCAAAAGTTTTTTAAGTTTCATTTAATTAAAATAGGTAGGAACTGTTTTGTCCTTGTTTTTTATCATGATCTGTTTTGTAATAGTTACTCAAAAACTATTCAAACATTTGAAATTCGTTTTAAAGCAAAAGCTTAGTATTTTCTGTTTTTTTTTAGAACGACTTACAAAAAAAAATACATCCCGGTTTTTTTTTGTCCGTTTGACTCGTAAGTTTTAACAAGAACTCACGTCACGGAGTTCTGGAATTTTAAAGGAAAACTAGTCGGTAATCATTTCATTATTTTACAGCGAGACGAACCAAGTACCAGAGTAAAAGATAACAATCGTCCAAGTTCGGGAACTGAACGACCTTCGTCGGCATCACGAAACCGAACCGACTCCATCACGACCGTGGAGGTTAGTAGACACAATCACTACAACCGTGAGGAGAGTTTCGTTGGTCCCTTTTAGATGCATTACAACTAAAATCGCAGCACGAATAATTTGCTTTAACTCCATAGCATTACTCGCGCGAACGAGGAATGCAATCATCTCAAACCCAAGTTTTGGATTTTGGCGACGAAGAAGAGATGGCTATATATTGCAATATTTATTAATATTTATTGCCCTGAGCCTCGTCTTGATGCTCCAAAATAGTTACCAGGTTCCCACGTACAACAATTTGAAACTAGGTTATTAATCTAACATTTTAATCCTGTAGGAAAAGAAAAAATTATACCAAAAGCAGCGTGCCAAAATGGAAAGAAAAGGATCGAGCTTTTTAGACAGCATCAGGATGGCTGTTGACGACGAAGAGGAGTTTTGAGATAAAGTCTGAACATTCTGGTTCCAAGCAGAGGCGCGGGTAACCACTTCACCACGTGGGCCTGTACATAGATTTGACGTCATGGCTCAACCTGTGTATTTAATATGAAGTACCTAGGTTGGATAAGAACGAACTGTGTTGTATGGTGTACAAATATGGACGTGGAATGAACTCTAGAATAAGAAGTACAAAGTATGAACCGTTTGCATGACTTGGTAAACAAGATGTCATATACATACCAAATACCGTTTGAAGAAAGTGATGCTGGAATATTTAAAAAGATATTCGGTTTAATTGAAATGAATGAATCAAAACATAATGAACGTGTAAAACTGGTTTGTGTACAATCGGATCGCGATCACGGTTTGATTCCTATTTAATATGTTACTTTTTAATCAAGAAATTTATATCCAGTAGAACACATTTCTCTATTTATTGTAACATGTTTGCTACTAGATTAGCTTGAAATGTTTTTGCATATTCAGTACTTATTGTTTGAGATTGGATAATTATTTAAAGCCATGAACTATCTGAGTCACCAGCTGGCAGAAAAGAACACCTAATATTTGTCAGTCGCATCTCTGCTAAGGCTGTGTTCACATGATACTGGATCGAATTCCGTTCCGGATCGAATTGGATCTCATTCTACGTTTACATGGTAGAATTGAAAATGGCAAAACTGCATTGTTTCAGGTCAGCACACACACATTTCTGGTCGCCATCTTGGATTTGTACTTCAAGGTGTGCATACGTTGGGCAGCGCCCCGCTGACCAAACAATCGAAGGCTCCGGGGATGAGACTGGTCTTGATCTCCGTTTACATGATTCCGTAATAGAATCTCGTACTGGAATGAAACTGTCCATCTGGAATGAGAGCCCTGTGCGAACTCAATCTGGAATAACTTCACTTTCGTACCGGAGTCATGTAAACACTGTGCACTCAAATGCAGAGTTTCAAGAGGGGAAATGAAGAAATCGGAGCGAGTTCATTCCGGATTGAAAACTCGATACGGTATCATGTGAACACACATTAAGCCTCTTCTATTTGCTGCAGTTTACGGCTCCGTATTGTGAATTTCTGTGTGAGAATCAATTTGGAGGAAGACTATGGTTTTCTACACGCATTTTTAAGGATATAGATGCGTAGGATATTTTTCCTGAAGTTCCGTTTTGTAGATCCGTAGCTCGTCCAGATTCTTTTGGTGCAGGGATTACAGTTGCAAGACAACTTTTATTCTTCTCTCCTGACCCACAGACAAACAAAGTTAAATGGTCGGTGCTTTGGGTAAATACAGACATTGAGCAATGAGAACGGCGACGCCGATAACAAAGAACAATAGTAAACACGTTGCACGTTGGAATGCATCGAGCTGAGCATCTAGTTATCGATAGAAACAGAACGTAAAATTATCTCTTAGAGTTGGGAAGACTACGAGGACGTGATAACAAAAATGGCCTCGATATCATTAACCTTCACAGAGGAATATTTAATCGTTTTCTGTTGGCAAAACTTTAACCTGCAGAAAACAAAACTGTGAAGGCCCGCCGCAGTAACAAGTAATTAGTAAATCAGAATCAAAATAATTAGCAAGTCAGAAACATTAATTTTTTTTGAGACGCCGTCGTTGTGTAAGGACGAATTCGCGTATAGATAAATCGTGAGAGTATTTATTATCAACCCTTTGATATTTATATGTATTTTTATTTATCCCATGCCGTAATACGGAATACAGCCAATCAGAATATTTCTCAGAATTTAACGGTTTCAACACCGGCTTACTCTAAAAGAGGCCATTGGACAAAAATGTCCAATCTTTATTATATTTTTTCTCGAAGATGATGTTTAATGATTTCCCGGGAATTTGCAAATATTTTTTAAAATTGCTAGAAGAGAATTTTAAACAATTAACAAATAACTTTTGAACTTTTGTGAGGAGACGCGCAGTGTTACACTTTTTGAGCACGGATACTTGTTATACCATGGAAGTACTTTCTGTGGCAAAGGCATGGGATAAATTAATTATTCAGCGATTTTTCGTGGGATACATAACCAGAGATGCATATTCCACAATATCCCACTCAAAATCATTGAATAACTGGTATTTATACCATAAACTACGTATAATTGGTCAAAATGGAGGAACCTAGCCTTCTGTATATCGATTAACTGTAGAGAGCAATTAATTTAATTAAATCAAATACTTATTATGTGGAAGCGTTTTCCACACCAATACAAGTCCAGTTATCCACTAAAATGATCGGTTTGAAGGAATTAATTTTTTTATTAATCGATTTGTGTTGAAGTTTTACGAACATTGATGCTGACTTGATGCCGCGACTCTGCACTGAGACTGAGTTTTACTTAAATTGTTTTTTAAACTCGTTTGGTTGTATATTTGTCTTATTATAGATGTTATTCGTATCTTGTACATAGCTATTTTAGCTAAAACATGCGTAGAGCTGATTTTATAGAGGAAGAAATAAAAAGCGGTGACTTTATAAATGTGTTCATTGTCGAACGACTGGTCGTCATATTTGTTCCTTCAACCCGGCCCCAACTCTCCGCCGGATTGCAACCAATCCATACTGAACAACAATGCAATGCAAAAAGATACCTGGCTGCTGAGGATTTTAGTCTAATTGGAGATTTTAAGCCCATCCCCAAAACTACGTTAATTACAATTTCTAAAGCCGGGGACACACTAGGCGATTTTATACGCTGATCGCAGCGAATTTGATCGCCTGCGAACCGTGGCGTGTTTAAACGCTCGAATCTGACATGCACCTCCCCCTAAAGTTATGTATAGCACTCAAGCACAACTCTTGGCAAAGGAGTGAATGCAAAGTGGAAGTGAATTTCTCTCCATAGAGTAGGGAGTTATTTTCACACCAATGATGGAGGCACTTCAACTCTAGTTCTGGAGTTAATTTCACTCCTTCAGAAGAGTGAAAAATCTGGAGTGAATTTCACTCCTTGAAAAAGGGAGTTATTTTGACACCAAATATGGAGTCGATTTAACTCCAGTTCTGGAGTTAATTTCACTCCATCAGAGGAGTGAAAAATCTGGAGTGAAAAGTACTCGAAAAATGGAGCTGTTCTGTACCTTTTTTTTTCACTCCACTTTTGGAGTTGAATCAACACCCTAAAAATAACAGTGTACCGGCGATTTTATTCGCCAGTCATTGCGATCAGCATAATGCGTAATGCACAAATATTACTTCGTGATTGATGAAAGGGTAAAACTTTTTATCGAAAGAATCAAAATAAAACGATTGAGCGCCATCGAACGAAGTTTCTTCGTTCGTGTAGCTAATTGGCTGTGACCATAAACAACGATTTTTCATCACTACTATTTCAGCGAATAAATCTAAATACTTCTGTCATATAGACGTTTTCGATAACAACAGTTGTTCCGATGAGAACGTTTAAAAACAAGTTGCTAGACTGGTTGACATTTTTTCCCGTGACTTAATTAAACCTGTGCAAACAACACAACTTTACCATTTACAAGTGTGACAAAATGACAAATGACAAACAAAAACTGAACTCTATAGTTGTCCAAACCTGCACGCAACTCTGTACAAACACTCGGCTGGCGGCGGTTAAGTTAGAAAACGAGAAAAGCGGAGAAGTAACGAGATCCCAAAATGCACAGTTGTTTGTGTTAGCATGGGTTGTGGATCGTCAAGAATCACAGGTAGGAATTTTACTCGTTTGGACAAAATTAATTAGGCAGCGGATTTGTGTCCCTTAATTGCACAATGCTTTGACATTGTTTGTAATTAATGTTACTTAGAGTCAATTAGCAACGAGGAATCAAAGTAGATAACTTTACAATCTGGTTTTGTCGAAAAAGTTTGTGTTATTATATCGGCAACATCAGTGAAGTTTTCTGTTCATACGTTTAAGTGGGATTTTGTGGTTTTATCGAAAAAAAAGACACACAAGATTTTAGATCAAGAGGCAATCATTTGAATGCCATTTACAACCTCGACTTCTCCCCTGTGTGCATGAACACGATGCTTTGACAACTGACAAATTTACTAAAAGAGCTGTTGGATGCTTTAAGAACTCACAATTTTACTTTCTTTTCTTGGCCTTGACACTCAAGTATCAGTTATTTTTCTCTTTGTAGACTGAAATATTTGACCAAAAATTGTTGTAAAAATACTTCACGGTCTGTCTAGATACAATAGAGTTATCATTATCATAATTTGGGGTGGTATCTAAGGTGACATAAACTGCTTTAATTTTACAATTTAAGGAGTCTATGCTGTATTGAATACGTTCTCAGAGCCTTTGCGCTTATATAACTTGTTTGACAGAATCTCTAAAGGCACTCATTTTTTGATTTTGTACCTTCGTCTAGGAAACTGATAGATCGCTTTACTTTTTGAAATCACAAATGTCAAATCTCGCTGTAACAATTTGCTATGTATATACTTATCTTGTACGCTTACAGTTCAGGTGAAAGTTTTTCCATCCGATCTGTATTGAATGAAATTTTGAGACAAAAAGTGAAAAACGTTTGTTAGTCTTAAACCTAAAGCTTTCAATTTCTTTCTGTGGTAAATGAGCAAAGAGTATTGAAAAATCTGTAAACAAACTCGACATTGATTCTGTTTTAAGGCAACATTTTAGCTTGCTTTTGTGTTTTTGCAAATAGCTGATAATTACTCGCTGTGTGTTTGTTTATTGAAGGCAATTGTACGCTGATAGTAACATTGATTAATTTTCTTTTCATCGATGGAACTGAACGAAAGCTAAAACTTTAATTCCTTTGTTGTCATTGCCAGGTTCGTTTGGGCCATGAGGTTTATAAACGTTTTATAAATGTACAATCAAGCCATGACAAAATAAGAACGAAAGTGTTTTACGTATCCAAAGAGGCGTCATAGCTGAATATCGAAATTAACTCAAGCCTGAAAACCCTTCCAATGGCTGCATTTGTAGTTTACATCCAGATTTATAAAAAGATAAAAACAAAAGCTTTAGAATTAACAAATTAAAAGAACAGGAAGGTACTTAGAAGCAAATTAAATTTGTTTTTGCTGTTGGAAGATTTCAACGATTGCTGTAGTTTCGGGAGTCAGGTTGGTATAGCGGTCATCACTCGCGCCACTCACCTCTATGACCCGGGATCAACTCCCGGGCTCCGCACGTGGGCTGAGATTTGTCGATCTCAATCTGACTCCGAGAGTTTTTCTCCGGGTACTCCGGCTTTCCTCCCTCAATAGACGCCCAGCTGATTACATGCGGGTAGTGCTATGTCTCCGAGGTTCAGTGTATGGATCGTGTTCTGGGACAGAGCGCGGCCTAGTGGCAGCACAGCACCTTCGGTCATTGAGCGACGCCGACCCTTTGTAATTTAGTCTTTAGCTGCAAGAAAGGGCGATTAGCAAGCCAGGTTTTTATTGGTAATTTATAATTAACAACAACAACAACAACAACAACAACAAACACAACGACAACACAAGACTTGCCATAAGCCGGCCAAAAGCTGTTCGAGGAAGAAACACAAAAAAGCAGCACCGAAAGCACGAAACGAGTATTGAAGCAATGAGCGAAGCTAACCCGGCTGATCCTAAAAAGACGATAAAAATTTGGGAGCCCATCAAAAATTTTAGTTTGCTCATATTTGTGATTACGTTTTGAATGCAAAGTGTAAGCTCGATGTGGCTCAGAGAGATAAGAAACTCACAAGTTCAGCACATGCCTGCCACTGGCAACTTGCAGCCACTGAGTGTTAGGAGCCGCTATATTGGTTACTAAGGCCACATGGATAGCGGGTATTATCCCTTATTCTACCCTTAAATAGGGTGAGCCTGAGTGTTAGCAGCCACTATACTGGGCATTATAGCCACATGGTGAGCGGGTATTACCCCTTATATCTACCCTTAAATAGGGTGAGCCTTAGTGTTAGCAGCCACTATACTGGGCATTATAGCCACATGGTGAGCGGGTATTACCCTTTTAACTACCCTTAAATAAAGTGAGACTGAGTGTTAGCAGCCACTATATTGTGCACTATGGCCACATGTATAGTGGGCATTACCCCTTATATGTACCCTTAAATAGGGTGAGCCTGAAATCATTACTTTTATCAAGTGCAACAATAATTATTGAAACTATAAATATCTAAATCTATTAAAATATTTTAAAAGCATTGTATCAAGCTATAAATTAAGCCATCGTCTAAAAGGTCTCTAACTGGTTGTAGCTTTCAAAAATGGAATTTCTATTTATTTCTAACCTACAGATGTTCAACACAAACATGCACTTGAATCGCCATCCATACCGCCGATAAAACAAAGGAGAAAACGCAATGGCTTCGCATTTGAGTCTGATGTTGGAGCATCCTCTATTTCATCTGTCACACCCCCTGATGTCACCATAGAAACACAGGATCGAAACATTCAGCAGACATCAAGTATCTATAATATTATCAATTTTATCTGTGTTTATTTTACGTCAGGTTATACGTCCAAAGAGATCGTCGCAGTGTACATAGGATGAGGATGAATACTCAAATGAATGAATAACTAGTAACACTCCAAGAGCATCGAACGAGCAATTTTTATGAAATGGCATGGGAATTTTAATTGTTTTTTATGAAAATGAAACACAAAAATATTACATTTTTCATCTTTTTTCATTTCCTGGCAAAATTGTAGATTCAAGGCCACACTCCCAACAAACAACCATAAAATTATAGTTCCCAGCCAGTTCGCAGGTAGTTTATCAGCTAGCAGCAGAAGAAAGATAAATCCCAGCTGAAAAAATATAAAAGTAGTTTATTCATCATTGAAATTTTCCCAGCAAAATTTATATAGAAATAGAAAACGAGTCCGCGCGCCCTGTTCAGTTATAGAACCGCGCGCGAATTTTTTAAGTTCACAAAAGAAGTGCTGAGAGAAAAACGAATCGAAAATTTGAAGGGCATGAAAGAGAGGCTAATTAGCATTAGAGCCCATATCGTTGAATACATTGATTCAAACGTCTCTTCGAGTTTTGTATCACAAGATTTGATAATCAAGTTTGATATTTAAAATAATGCAACAATTCAAAATAGTCTGTGTAGAGAAAAATATATAGAGGATATAACACTGCGGACAATGGATATGAGGTTTATCTCCTCCCCCCTTCCAATTTCTCTGTTTTGGGTGTCTACAAATGTCTGTGAAGGTCTTTCTGGACAGCGCTTGCCGTGCTTTGTCTCCCATAAAACAAGATGGTGCGCAGGGAGCTCCACATACCTCTGGCAGTGTCCTGAAAGCACTGTCTCCTTCAAGCGACTTTATCTGATATCTTAGGGAAACCTTAAGAACGATGTTAGAAAATATTCATGTTACCCTGCAGACACGAGGTACGAGGTGTTCATCGTCACTGGAAACAGACTGGGGGCTGGGACCAAATCACCTGTCACTCTTACCATATTTGGAGAACGTAACAAATCAGGATCAATTCAACTGCTTCACTCCAAAACTCATAAAAACAAGTTTCAAAGAAACCAGGTACCTAAATGTTTTCAAGTGATTTTTACCTAAGTAGTAAGGATAAAAGGTATTGTTGGTGTTTTGACCTGGGTAGTGAGGATAGAGGGAATTTTTGGTGTTTTGACCTGTGTAGTGAGGATAGGGGGAAATGATGGTGTTTTGACCTGTGTAGTGAGGATATGGGGAAATGATGGTGTTTTGACCTGGGTTGTTTTGTGACTTTATTCCCATGCGAGTTCCAGTGTTGCATCTACTGGAACCAGGTTAAGTGAAAAAGATCCCTATGTGAGTTCCTATTGCTCAGGATATGTAATTGGTGTGCCATGTACTAGAACCAAGTTAAGTGACCCATTCCCCATGTGAGTTCCTACAGCTCAGGACATATACCCAGTGTACCATCTACTAGAACCAAGTTAAGTGACCCATTCCCCATGTGAGTTCCTATAGCTCAGGACATATACCCAGTGTGTCATCTACTAGAACCAAGTTAAGTGACCCATTACCCACGTGAGTTCCTATAGCTCAGGACATATACCCAGTGTGTCATCTACTAGAACCAAGTTAAGTGACCCGTTCCCCATGTGAGTTCCTATAGCTCAGGACATATACCCAGTGTGCCAT
>JAOCPT020508300.1:0-12145 GCA_026546935.2 Palythoa grandiflora
CCCCCCCCCCCCCCCCCCCCCCCCCCCCCCCCCCCCCGCCGCCCCCCCCCCCCCCCCCCCCCCCCCCCCCCCCCCCCCCCCCCCCCCCCCCCCCCCCCCCCCCCCCCCGCCCGCACAGATTCTGAACCACTTACCTTTTATATGCCACTTTTTGGTTGAATAGGTGACCCTCAGAAATACCAACAACCAGTTTAGGGGACCCTTTCAAATACTAAAAATTCTTCAATATTTTGATTTATCTGGCCTCAAACATAAGACCGTTGCTTTGTTTTGATCATAATCCTCTGTTACAGCTTTACAGCTGATTAACTAGAGTTTTAATTTTTTCTAAAAGATGGTTGTTTTTTCAGAAGTTTAGGAAAGGTGGCTGAGATCTTTCTTGTGTGCCTTACAAAAAGATCAATTGTCATCTTCCCCTAACTTTTGTATATATTGTTGATACAAGCGTTGTTTTTGTTTGAAAGAATGACATTCTTCTCTAAGAATAGGGTGAAAAGTTCTGTTTGTAATATGAGTGAACTATTGAATGTTGACATTGATGCTTTTATTCCTGCTAAAGGACCTGGCTCGCTTTAGACAAAAAGATACTGATATTTTCGGATAATATCAATCGACATCTAACAATTATTTTCAGAAGTCGAGGGGAATAGTGACAGCGATGAATATTCCCCGAAATGCAATTGCACGGAGGTGAATATTTTGAACGCCACCATTCAGCGAGACTGAAGAGAATAGTTGGATTTAGTGTACTGATACAAACGAGGTGATCTCAAACGTGGACACCAATTTTCTAGGTTTTCATTTTTTTTAGTCTATAACCTATGTGCATGCGCCAACAGTTGAGACTCATTTTCATGATCTAGCTCGTGATCGCATATGTTTTCTAAAATGCCAAGTACTTACAGTTTACACAAAGATCTCAATCAAAATGGTGATTTTATGACGTTCCTGTCAATGTATAATTTTCATTACATCGTTCTAACTAGACTAACCGAAAAAGTGAAGAAGCTGGCCAAAGTATTGTTGCTTTGAACAAGGTCAAAGTTCGCTTACAGCCGGAGAAAGCTGCAAAAATTGTTTGCGAAATTGTCTCTCGAACGAATCTGGATTTGTACAGCTTCAGAAAATGGCTCATGGTGTATTTGTTGCCTAATTGTTATGACAGTTTTTATGAAAAACAAAGTCTTATTCGATCCGAAAAGTTATCCTCTGGTGATTAGTAATGGAAGACTTATTGTATGACCAAAGGCGGCTTGGTTGTCGGAGTGGTAAAATCTCTGCCTTCTAACCACAATGTCCCAGGTTCAATCCCCGGCTCAACCGAGTGATGAACATTTGTGTGACCTTCTTTTCCGCCAAAGTTGACTCAGCTTTCCATCCTCCCGAGGTCGTTAAAATGAGAACCAGCTTCTGCTGGGGGCTAACCTGCGTTGGATTAGTGTCCCGACCAGGGGGAGTCAATGACTCTTATCCGCTTAACACTACGGAAACCGGAGATAAGCACCGGCTCCAATGGGCCACTTAGGCTCGTAAAAGGATTTAGCTAATTGTCTGATTTGTTCCTCAAGTATCGGCGGCGGCTCTGATCGAGATAAGCATTGCTTTTTTAACAGCCATCCTGTTTTGAAGCAGAAATATAACATTTGTCAAGTCCCATTTTTTTCATATCGTCAGTGTTGGTTTTCAATTCACTTTGTCGCAAAAACTAGTCTGAAAAGAGTTAAAAAGTGAACTAGTGTCTCACTTTATAAACGATTACTAAAACGACTCGCATTGCTTTGAAAATATATATTCATCCAAGTTCTAAAACAAATTCAAAATTCTTTCAAATTTTTTGTTTAAACTTAATCTAAACTTGTTCTCTTTTTTGTGTTTTGTGGAATTGTGTTGCTGTGATTTCAACACGAGTTGTCACCTCCTTTTTGTCACTGAATGCCACTTAAATCTGGCAGAAATGATCTAAACCGGAGGAAGTACAATGTCCACAATAGTATACGAGATGGCGAACCAACCAGAACGCGTTTATCGTCAAGGTCACTGAATTTATTTATACTAAAGGCTGATTTCTTTAAGATTATCATGATCAGTTGTAGTGCGAGAAGACAATCTAGGTTAAAAAGGACGAAGGAAAAACCAAATAAATGTTTGGTTAAATTTTGGCAAATTTGAGCCTCGTTGTTCTTATAAAGTTGTTCTTATTAAAAAAAGCATGTAGTCATTATTTGTTCTGTATAAATTTAGCGACGCTGTGTGCATTGTAAATCGCCTGATCATGGTTTCGCAATAAAACCCAAAAATACAGAGTTTAAATATTCGCTATTTACTGATTAATCCAATATAGATCTTAAACATGCGTTTATTTAGTGTCATCTTTTTCCTGCCACATATTTACCTTAAACAGTTGTTCTGTTGTCGGAACTCAATCGGCAATTGCATCCTTCGCCTACCCCTGTTACTGATGTCTGGCTCAATTGTTCCGGTTCGAGAGAATTTTGCTAGCAATTTACTTATACAACCGTGAGTAACGCGTAGCTGCTGGCTAATCTCACACGGTCGTACACCCATCTGAGCCATTTGGAGAATCTGAAGGCGAATTTCTCTCGAGAGTGGTTTACCGTTTACATATACGCCACCGAGCTGGTTGACTTTCTCTGTTCCTGAGGATACAGATT
Organism: Palythoa grandiflora; assembly: GCA_026546935.2. NCBI lineage: Eukaryota > Metazoa > Cnidaria > Anthozoa > Zoantharia > Sphenopidae > Palythoa > Palythoa grandiflora. The sequence goes on from JAOCPT020508300.1 coordinate 2,673, forward strand.
CGAGTTATTCTTATATATGTCTTGTCAAATAGAATAGGCAAATGGAGATGAGAAATGAGACAAGCTGTCGAATATGGCTTTTGTTTTTTAAAAGTGTCCATTTTTGCTGGTCACTCTTTTCAAAAGCTCAAGGTATAAGGAGTTTAAAAGCAAATGAAAACTACATACTCCACACTTATTGGTCCCTGTAGGCGGATTTGTGCCTGTAAAATCTTAAATCTTTTCAAATTGAAACGCCTCCACCTTTGTCTTAGTCACCATTCAAAGATTGGTAGTTTCATGTTAAAACAACAATAAACAAAACTTCCCTTTTAACCACATAACTTATGTATCCATATCTAATATCATTAAAACTCATACCTTAAATGTTTGAGTGAAACTTTGATGTTAACAAAACTAAAGCAGAAACGTAAAAAATTTAAAACAAACTGACCATGATCTTTTATCAAACAAAACAAAGCTACTATTACGTAATTTTGTATTAATTAGTTTCGTAATTATTTCAATATTTTTCACTAAGCATCTGTTGTATTTAACAAAAGATTCGTTAAAAGGAAGGGCGGAGATTATACAGTAAACTTGTTGCTTAAAGGTTTCAGCTAAGGGTAGTAAATTTCTAGAACGTTTTTTGTCCTGAATTCAATCTTTAGGGAGAAGTTGTTATCTATGACCGGGGTGGGGAATGAGGAGAATGGTTAGGTAACAAAAAAATTAGCCTTGCTTGGTGATGTTGGATATAAAAAGATATAACCTTATGATTGTTGGTAAGGAAAAAAAGTTGAAAAACGAACTCCTTATACATTAATTATTGACAGATGTACATTATTAGTCTTAATATTCAAGTATATTTTTAGCTATCGTTATTATCAGTAGCTCAGTATGAAATAGCAACAATAAGACTTCTAAAATTTTTTCATAGTTTTAATATAATACAACATAATTAAACATCTTTCAAATTTGGATTCAGTCGGCTAAGTTCGAAAAATATTGTTAACATTTGGTTGGGTGACAAACGCCGGTTGGGAATATAAAGGTTGAGTAAGCTAAAAGTTGTAAAGAAAATCTTTTCTCTTCGGCACCAACCCCGGCCATATATAGTGGTCGGTCCCTTAAGATATATACTTGAGTCTCATGAAAGACCGTGTTATACTTTTCGTATTTTTTATGCTGATAATAATTTAGTTTTGAGAAACATTTCAAGCACAAAAAGGCAAACATAAATAAAAGGTATTGGTATACTCAAATTAGATAAATTTGGCTATAATTAACGTACTATTTTGCTTCTTAATTCCATGATAGTTATCCGAAAGTGCTAAAAAAGGAACGAGACGTTTTTACCAGTTCCCCTAGTTTCAGTTACCATCGTCAGCTGCAAAGTCAGATTTGCGATTCATAACTAAAGTATACGTAATATTAAAAAAGTGTGTTGATATGCGACTATTGATTAATCTTCCACTTTGCTTCATGTAATCGTTGATAAAGCACAGTGTGAAATACTGGAATGTGCAATGCTTTGAAGATTGTATAAGACTGAAGTTAAAGACTTGGTCTATCGTGGAAAAAACACGAAAAAGAGAACAGACATGCAGGTCTTCTTACAAAATTTAGAGCTATTTGTGTAATTGTGAATACCAAACTCCCTTTTCCGTGAAAAAGTTTTCATGTACACCTGTCAGTAAACGCCGAGAAGTTTCTTCGACAAAATATGTTACGTATTAATGAACACAAAAGCGAAGCTTGAACGCCTGTTTTAGTTGTCCTCAGACCAAAAGGTTTTCTTTAGACAGAATTTGCTTTACTTATTATTCATAGAAAATTTAGGACAAGATCGAAAACTTCTGTTCTTAGTTTATTACTACACTGACATGCACAATATCATTTTTAAGTGATGATCAATAGATTCCATTCGATGGCCTAATACAGTCCTCTTAGGAAATTAGATGTTTTTGTTTAAGCTGAACATTCTAGTCGAGTTTTGTGTCTTTTCAATTACTACATCTGAAACAAAGAACCTTCTTTTTCAAGAGACATTATGTTGGAAAACATCAAGAACTTTCAATAAGGTCTATTTGATTCACTTTGATTATATTCCTCTCACTTGTAATGGGGATTTGATTAGACCAGTTAAAAAGAGTTGCATGTGTGTTCCCGATTACAGGTTAAATATTATGGTAGGATTATCTTTTGATTGTTGAAAAATGATTTTATGTTGCCGAAACCCATTTTCATAGCAACAAAACGTGGTATATTTACATATTTGAACTCACGAAAATGACTTATAATGACTCAAATTATGGGATGGAAATACGTGTGAATCTTTTTCTGCCAACTTTTACAAAGTTTTCGTTTCTGTGGCTTCTTGCTTGCTGAAAATGCCGTCTGATTTTAAATAACGTCAGAGATGTCTTTAAAAGGGAGGCAGTACAAAGTAAAAATCGCTTAACACTTAAAACCACTTGTGACTAAAATTTATGATCCATAGCCAATAATTATGGACGATCTTTACCGGAGTTTGGTTTGTTTTTTTGTTTGGCCTTAGATGGTACTCTTTTTCCAATTATTTAGCCAAATATTTACGCTCAGTATTGAAGCCATACTGATGGTCTTCCATCAGGACTCCATTCGTCCGATTTGTAGTTTTGAATCTACTTGTACCAAATGAAATAAACTCGGCAAAGTTTAGAAAAGAAAAAGATAAATGTTCAACTAATCTTGTTGAAGAAAAGATCTTTCTTAACAAAAGCTACATTGAAAATCAGAACTGATATTGAATTTATTATCTCAGTTTCAAGCCAAACATGATCTTTAGTCGGGACTCCATTCAACCGATTTGTAATTTTGAATCTGCTTGCACTAAATGAAATAAAGTCAGCAAAGTTTAAAAAAGAAAAAAAAAGATGAATGTTCAACTAAACTTGTTGGAGAAAAGATGCTTCTTAACAAAGCTATATTAAAAATGAGAACTGATATCGAATTTATTGTCTTTGTTGGTATTTTTTTTATTTCGAAGGAAAAAAATCTAACTTCTCGTTTCAAAGAGAAATTTATTAAAGTTTGAAGACTTTAAAATTCCTTGAATATTGTGCATATAGCTTAAGTCAAAATTGCTGATATTCAAATCAAAAATTTCTTTGCAATTTTTTTTCTGGTACCAGTAAAATGGATCATTTCAGTGTCGTGTTTTTGGCCTCAAAGGAAAAAGTATCAGTATGACCGATTTAGATAAAAGGTAAGAGATGATAGCAGTTGAGCAAGCAACATCTCTAAGTTTTAGTTTTTTATATTTAGTAACCGACCTCAAACGTGTTTCATACTGTTTTGATTTTTCCCCCCATTTTCTCTCCTACTCTTATTTTGAACGAAAACAAAACATCTAAAGAAAGCGTACCTTGTGAATCCTTGGCACTCATAACGTCTTGTATTGGGCTGAATCAATAGTATTCTGTTGTTTAGAAAAGTAGTTTATATACCCCTTGATCTAGTTGTTTTCTGGCCAGTCCTAGATCCTTAAGCTCCAGAAAGAGCTATTTTCATAACTGCTAATGTATCTTAATTACTTTACCCTTAGGTCATAGGCCCTTTGAAAAAACCTTTATTAGTAAAAGACTTAAAATTGGTTTTAACACGGTGTTGCATGTTATTTTTTAAATTATCAATTATAAAACGAGTTTCTGAGCAAACGTTAATTTTTAAAGCTGGTGTAAAAGATAAGGAGAACACTAATTGCTTAGAAAAATTAAAATGTTTAAGTAGTGCATACATTTCAGTTCCCAAATTTTTCTATTTTTTTTTATAGATTTCACAGAATTTTTTGTGGAAGATGTACAACCAGTTGTTCCTTTTTTACCATGTGCTGTTCGTATTTTTACAATGGGATTATCTTTTTAAAGCAAAAACATTTTGTATTTTTATTGGCGTACGAATGGTCACAACTTTTTCCATTCTAAACTTGAGAATAAAACATAAGAAACAGTTTCATGAACAAAAGATAATACAAAAAGTGATACCCGATAAATAAGAACTTTACTCCTTTAAAAATGCAATTCCCCTAAGTATAAAACTTTCTCCATATCTATTTGTTCCCGGCAATTTTTCTTATTTTTTTTACAGATTTCACAGACTTTTTGTGGAAGATAAACATCCAGTTGTTCCTTTTTTATCATGTGTTGTTCATATTTTTACAATGGGGTTGTCTTTTCAAAGCAAAAGCTTTTTGTATTTTTATTGGCGTACGAATGGTCACATATTTTTGCAATCTAAACTTGAGGATAAAACATAGGAAACAGTTTCATGATAATACAAACTTGTAATACAAGTGATATACGCGATAAATATAAACTTTACTCCTTTAAAAATACAATTCCCCTGAGTATAAAACTGTATCTATCTCTATTTGTTCCCGGCAAGAACTTGGTGTGCTGTGCTTATATGGATTCTAAAATTGTATCAGCTTGAAAGTTTTGGTTGGTACAAGCCTGCGACATGAATGCTGTTTGACTGTATAATAATACGTTTAAGTTTACATTTCGTGCATGGCAATTTTAATTCATTTGAGGCTCAGCTTTTCAATTGTATCATCTCGCACACCTGGTGCCTAGATGTTTTTACTCGTTTTGCCTTGTTAAAGGCCCTTTACGTGCATCGACTTACCCCACTAAGTGCATGTTGTTTAAGTAATATATGCAATTTGATGCGTATGCTTATTACTTATAAAAGTCCAACAATAACTAACGAATATTTTGCTAAAAACTTCAAAGATAAAATATTATTTTTTAGCAGAAAATCCAAGTTAAAGTCGTTTACAAATCAGGATGGATCTCTTACAAAATCACAAACTCGGTCATGGCTATGATTTTCCCTTATAATTGCCATATGAATTATTAATGAATTTGATTACTTAGTATAAAAAGTATTGCCACAACTGTTCAGCAAAAAAACTTTAGTTTAAGCAAGTTATTACGAGATAATTATTAGCATCTATGGTACCTTTTAATACAGAAGAGCAAAGCACTCTGCCTAAATACAGTAATACCACAAACAATATATATAACCACTTAAAAAGTAGAATTAATATATACCTTCTGGCTATGCATTTAACATTTTCTGAGCTTTCTTTCTATTTTTGGAAAAAAACTGTTTAATGCTCATGCGTGTTTTTGCCCTACCAACAAACATATGCTACATTTTTTTCTAAATTATATTCATCCCCCTATTAACAGCATTAACAAGTTCAGTTTTTTTTGGTAGATTTCTTTATCTTCATTTTTCAAATGATGTGCAACGTAACCTTGGCATTTCACCTAAAGTCTAAAGAGCTAAATTGACAAGGACTCTTTGGAGTCGAAATATTTCAACGCCGTCTTATTTTCAGTTTATGATATGTCTATTATATCACAAACAAATCCTGTAATTTTCCCTGTTTTAAAACCTCCAACCTTGCTGTAGTTAATTTTTTTACCTTTCACTTTCTTGCAAAGCCCATTATTTGAGGGAACAATAATAAAGTATAAAAGTACAATTGTACAAATGTGAAAAGGGAAAACTGAAGCCGATTAAATTTTCTGGAAAACCTTGCTATTTTTTATCATGTGTATATGAATGTTTTTATTTGTTGCAGCAAGCTTTTAATGATACATTTATAAATCATATAACAAGCTTTACGTGAGTTGTTTTTATTGCTTGTTGGGCCAAGTATTTACACATGCATATTTGTTCTTGATGTTAAACACGGGTGTATTTCTTTTTGTCTGTATGAAAACGTCTGTCCCTTGCAATTGAACAGTCCATCCAAAAGAAAATGCCATAAGCCAGATGACTATTTTAGATAATTTTAGATAACTTCTTCTTCTTATTATTATTATTATAATACAACTTATAACGGCCAAAACATCACATGTAGTTATGTAGATAACTGGGATTTTCAAGTATTATGTATATACAAAAGTTTTTATCATATTGATTTGACTAACTATTTTGTACTTTAATTTCATAATTTTTAAACGCGAAATTGTGAGTTGGAAATATTGTAGCCCCAGCTTATTGCATTTTTTTATTTTTGTCAATTATCTCAGAAAAGTCCCTTTTGGGGAGAAGATAATAAAGAATGTGTATAGACGTTTGCAGAGCGGTTCAATTTATATTCATAAAGATTGGACAATGAATTTAAAATAAAAATTAAAAATTACACAAAACAACTGATTTTTCGAAACCACCATGGTTCCATTTCCAAGGACTTGCGAAATTGCTTAACTAGGTAAAAAATTCAGCTCTTGCGGTGACAAAAATAGATGTTTTAAACTAATTTACATATAAACGAAGATACAAGAGAAAAAGTTGGTACAAAGAGGGCGATTGTTAAGTCAAACAAAAACTTTAGCACGAATTGAATCAGATCGTGTGTTTAGCTTCTGTTTGGGATCTCTGATAAACAGCATTGCGTAAATTAAACATTCGAGTTTTCCAGTACATATAAACGAAGATACAAGAGAAAAAGTTGGTACAAAAAGGGCTATTGTTAAGTCAAACAAAAACTTTAGCACGAATTGAATCAGATCGTGTGTTTAGCTTCTGTTTGAGATCTCTGATAAACAGCATTTCGTAAATTAAACATTCGAGTTTTCCAGTGCATTTCTTCAATACTTTAAACATAGGTCTAATGTCTGAGTTTTTAATACCATAACATTGAGGCAGGTGCTTGCCAGTCTCTGATGACTTGTGTTCCTCAATCCACTGAAACAGATGGCGATAGGTGTAACTTACATAACCTGAATAACACACAGATCACACTTAAGCTCATAAACCACGGACTGTTGATGCACTACTTGAGGCTTTATTTCGCGGTGTTTTTGTTGGTTGTCAATTTTGTGACTCGTGAACACTGGTAAACATCTATTATTGTCACTTAAGGGGGATTTCGGTTAAGATATTCGTGGATAGTTAGGAAATTGGAAGAAGTTTTTTAATAAGAAGATTATTGATTACAAAACGCAAAACCGTCTCTCCTGACCAGGCGCAAGTGCAGCTTTGGTTTGGGGACGGTTTGGCGATTTTCTATCAAATATTAACCTCAAAATTATTTTTTTAACTTCTTTTAAAATCCCAAAACTAAAATTGCCCTTTAAAACTACCAATCTCTCTCCCCCCCCCCTCTAATCCGAAAAATCTGAAAATATTTCTAAATACTACACAACGAGTGATCTGGATTGCTGATTTTCGAATACATGTACAGAAAGAACTGTGTCAAAAGTCGTCAAAAATGTGTTTTCCAACTATAATCCCCCCTTAACTGATTTAAATGTGTGATTAGCGTACGAGCGTGTCGCAACGTTCTTTGTACTCCCACAATTCCTTTCGGTCACAATGTTGACTGGTGCATGCAGATGTGAACCTTTACAAAATAGTTTTAAACTTATAGCTAACTCTTGAACGTTTTCTTGCTTAAACTTATTTATGTGTGTGACGGGCGTATGAGCGTGTGGTAACGTTCTTTTTACTCCCACAACTCCTCTTGGTCATGGTCTTAACTGGCAATGATTGCAGACTGTCAACCTTTTGGAAATAGCTTTTTCTATATATTCTTAAAGCTGTTTGTGATTAGCCTGTCAACTTTCAGACGATAATTGGTAATAGTTGTCTTATTATAGACTTTTCTTGGCAATTAAAGGTAATTAACTTCAACTTTGGTTTAAGAAATAATCCTAAAAAAGCGACTATGTTGTTTTTTATAACAATAAATGTAGACTTCTATAAATAAAAACGTATTTGCGATGGTGTATTATTTTAAACATTTGGCAATATTTACGTCAATTGTTGCCTAACGCTGCTCAAATATTTGCTGACTTGTGTTTTACTTGCGTCTCTCTAAATTAACTTCCTCAATCAAAGCGGATCAGATCTTTTAGTGGTTTAATTCCAAGAGTTAAAAGAACAATTGAGAAAGACGCTGTTCTATAAATCAACCCGGAATTCCAAAACTCACGAAAACTTAAACTGAAAAGGCTTATGAAAAATGAAAACGCGAAGTCCATTTTGTGGGATTGAGTTTAATGTTGTTGGATATGGTTCGCTTAAGCTTCTTTGTCTCGCTCCAATGAATTTTTATTTTGCATAAGCAACACGGACTTACGCGATACGAAAACTATAGCCAACTGAACGTGGTTGAAATTTTAATTAGCAAAGCATGTGACGCACGCCCGAGTACTGAAAAGGGTTGCGAACACACTCTTACTGTGCGCTCGATCACTCATTTTTTGTTAAACCAAGTTGTTGACTTTAAAACTTTTTGCAGATGAAAATGTCACCAAAAATGAACAGTTTTGAGGAAAAACCGCTCAACAAAACTCTAGAAGAATAAATTTAGAAATAAAATAACAATACCTTAAAATTATCATTTAAAACATTAGATATTGGAAAATTAAAATGGTCCAAGCGGATGTACATCATACGCTGCGTAAAAACTTTTGGTTAATTGATAAATGATTTTTTGCAATTATATGGAAATAGATTTTAAAAGAGCTTTACGTTAATCGATGTTGACAGAATGCTCTATAATAGACAGGAGAATCTTAATAGAACTTCCTCCATCAAAACAATGTTGCAAAGAAAAAATTCAGCTTGAATGTGACGATCTGTGCTGTGCACGGAACATTTCCTAGGGAGCTTGCGTGAATCAGATGACGTAAATGATGTTTTAACCAATGAAAAAGGCCAAAATAAAATTTCAACCAATCAAAGATATTGTTGAAACGTTCCTCCGGTAGACATAGAAAGACCCCGGTTTTGCAGTAAGTACTACTCGGGACGGCTCTTATGAAACAGATATTGCTTCTAAACGCAACCACTTAATTGGTACTTAGGAAAAAAAAAAGGGTGTGAAGTCATTGCCTTCCTTAATTTCGAAATTCTATAAAAATCTTATCCTTTCCACAACCGGACAACAAAACCAGCTCCTGCTTGCGTAGTTTGTTTTCGTCTTCTATCAAATTATTGTGTTAATTTCCTAATTTTTAGGATAACAATTCTCATGGTTGATTAATTTAAAAACTTTTATATACCCGCACAAGAACGTCAATTTTAGTTTGTTGCCTTGATTTTTATAATATAATTAATTTGATGTTATCATTATCAGTTACTTTTATTGTCACTAATCTTGAGGGATATTTTTTTCGTCCGGTTTTGCTTGGACGTCAGGAGCTCATAAACCAAAATATCACTGAAATGATTGTAAAGTTTTTGCTAAATGATGGTTTAACTTTTTTCACTGAGGAACAATGTCTTAGCGACTGACATTCAGCATGTTTTCGGATGAACTTTTTTTGTTTGTCAAACAAGCTTAACACGGTCTCCATGGATGGCATGGCCCCAATCTAGGAAAAGTAGTAACTATCTTTCGAAACCTTAAAAGTCGTAACGGAGTCGAGGGGGAAGGGGAAGGGGAAAGGAATGACCTTCTTTCACCTTCTCATCTCCATCTC
>JAOCPT020508359.1:0-12145 GCA_026546935.2 Palythoa grandiflora
GTGTGAAATTAGAAATCATTTCGAGATTTTCAATAGGATGTCAAACGTATCATGATATTCATCCTCAACTTTTAGAATATCTACCAAGCCCAAGGAATTATGTAATTTAGTCCTAAATCTTGATTTAGGCTGAAGATTACGAACGTATATAAACAATAAGCGAGATCTTTTAGTGAGTTGATAAATATTGAGTCATCGAGTTGCTATGAACCCGAGTTGGTTTATCAATAGGTGACGCAGTGAATTGTAACCTTGCAATCCCAGTTTGTAAAGTTTCGAACAACATAACTTTTGTAATCAGTAACGCGTGGTCATTTCATAGTGGGCAAGTATTGTAGTTACTTGTATTTACAAATTCGAAAAACTCCAAATTGTTAGGCTTCGCAATTGGCGTGGGTGAGTTGACTGCAATCCTAGATCCTAAAGCTAGCAATGTATAAAGTTTGGAACGTGAATAGCACTGAGCAGTCAAATTAAACTGTGTAGCCTACTGAAGCAGACTTAGTAATCCTATCAATATCAACTGAACTGACAAACAAATGACGAAAAAAACGTGATCGTTGAACTACGGAATTTAAAAAAAAATTCATCCTTTCTGTCATTTGCGAATTTTAATTTTGTCTCTTCGCAGCTACAGAACTATTCGCGTGCATTGAATTTTCGTTATGTGAACTCATTTTATTGGTATTGGTGTTGAAATTAATCATCACCTTCACTGTGCCGATTTTAACATAGCAGATTTCGGCTTTCTCAATTTTCATCTTGCCACGGCAAAAATATATGTTACCACTTTTCAGCCTCAGGGACTACACGGTCAAAACTCAGACAAAATCGTAGAGAAACGATATAAAATTCCTTTATCGGAAAGTTTTATTGGCAGAATATAGCGCATTAATCTGAGGTCCATTTACGTACGTGACATGATTTTTAGTTTTCATTTTTTGTCCGGAAATTAAAACCGGCAGGCATTGGCCCTCGGTCGACTCTCGGTCGCATTAAATGTTCGGTTTGTTTTCGGGCTACGGTCGTGCGTCGGCGTTGGAGTAAAGTCGATCGAAAATCAATCGGCGCCTTTTTGAAAAACTTCATGTGTTGTCCTTTCGGAGTGGTGAGATTTGAATGATAATAAGTGGCTTCGTTCGTCAAATTTGAAGCAGGTGAGCGCTTGTTTTCATTATTCTGTGCCACAGCATGTTATGGTTTTTAAACGGGTCGGATGAAGGGATTCCAAACTTTTGTTCCGCAAAATGTTGGGCAATTTTAAGACGAGCTAAGTTAAGTAGTCGAAACATGAATTGACAAGACAACCAAAACACCAGTCGCGCAAGTTAATACTAGTTCGGTTGTTAAACATTTTAAAATCATAAAATTTAAGCATTTAAGCAAACACAATTCACGTAAATTAAAACCAAAGCTGTTTGATTGCATAACAGGTTGCCTTTGAGGCTTGGATATTGCGAACGAAGTTAATTGGGTATCGCAGTCACTCATTCTGCATTTTTAAAAAAGTTTGAACATTAACAGCCCTGACACAGACAAATGATATTGCTTGTGGAAGGAATCGTAAAGGTTAAGCAAAGCAAAACTTGGTTTTAGCATAAATTGGAAGCTTGCAGTACACCAGTGCAAGACAGTAGAAATGTACTATAAAATGAGATTTCAATTGCTGTGCCTATTATTTTACTAGTGATCCAAATTTTCTGATCTAAAAAGTTTGTAAGCAGACCTTTCTCAAAATATTTTTTCTATCCAAGTTTTAAATTCCGAAAATGTAATACGAAGTGTTTTATCAACAGGGGTGAAAAACGGACATACTGACAATCCATTTTGTGCTAAGGAAAGACTGCAGTTGTGTCAAGTTCGAGTATATATTCACTTGGCAGAAAAGTACACTTACAAGACAAAGTCTTGGTTGGTCACAGAATTGCAGAAGCTTGGAATAAAAGTAGAAGAGTTTCTTAGCAGACAAGTAACGCATATAGTTACTGATAGTTCATTTAGCAATTGCAAATCAAAGATAAATACTAACAACAAAAACCATCGTGGTCTTAAAATGCTTCAAATGGCCCAAGAAAAATCAAAGCAATCTGTGTCAGGTTACCACAGCATTGACTTGAAATCATTTATTATAAGATACGGAGTTGTAGTATTTACAGTTAAAGAATGTGTTGATTTCATAAATCTTTCAAAATATACAAAAGAAGCCAACAGGGCAATGCAGTGTAGCAAAAGAACTTCAACTAGTTCGAAAGAGTTGCAATCACCATTTCTAAAAGTTGAAGACAAAGAGAAGAAATTCAAACCATTGTTTTTAGAAATGGATTGCTGGCCAAAACTTGATACAGCAAGATCTGGAACATCAACTATGTGGTGTGGTGGAAGAAGCAGAAGAGAAAGAAAATCGAGTGTTATGAGGAAATATCAGTCATACTGTGAATGTTGCAATGTTGAGTTTTCCAACCTTAAGATCCATCTATCCAGTCGGCAACATAGAAACTTTGCAAGAAATGCAGATAATTACAAAACTTTTGATAAATTAAAGAATAAACTACCCACTTTAGAGGAACTGGCTGCTGCCAAAGACACATCTGAAAACATTAGTTTTTAAAAAGTTCAGTGGAGAAGTTTATGTTGGATTATTGTATTTAACAAACAATATTGTATAGTTAACTACCAATTATTAAAATTGAACTATTTTAATATGAATATTTTAACAAATACTTTTTGAGCTAGCCAAATGAGACTATTCATTACAAAGAAAAATATTCCAACAAATATCAATCACCTTGTTTTCTTTAAAGTTTAGCAGTTGACATGTATGAGTTCCAAATGTTATTCAAGGTGCCTTGTGCTGTCTTCTTTTGAAACATTCTAATTTATCCAGGGCTCAAAGTTTGTTGTTTTTTCCAGATGCACTCGCGTGACTAGTTTCCAGTTGTTAAGGGCAAACTGTACACTTAAGGTGTATAACATAAATTTTCGGCACACAGCAGTGAAAAGGTTAGGTGCACAATGAAAATCTTAGATAAACCACTACAGAAGCAATCATGTACAGTTTGTACGTTCAAAACACTCAACTTTAAATGCATTTACGAGACAAGATTATTGAACATATGGGTGAAGAAAGTTCTTTAAAAACAACAGACAATTAAGACAAGGATTTTTGTCATTATTCAAAGTTTGAGAAAATAATGCCAGTAATTCACTAACTTATCCAAAGTAACAAATTCATTATTATGTCTCTTGTGAAACAGAGGACTGGAGGCTTGTGATTTCCCATCACATGTCATTCACTTCTAGGCACGACTGTGCAAACAAATAAATCTAGTTGCAAATATGACCAATTGCCCACTTACTTTGAGCCTTGTTATCAAGTCGAAGTGTCAAGTTTGTTGTTTATTTATAATTTTCACATTTAATTATTTAACACAAATGTATAGACTTAAGCTCATGAAATAAGTTCTATTGTGTATTTGCCAACAGGTGTAGTTATCTCGGCTTGATGTGTTATTAAAGTAATATTTTAAAATTTGTCTGTCTATAATTATTACAGCTTTTACTTATAAAATTATATTTATAATTATTACAATACTTTAATTGTTAGTCATAGATTTTTAAAATTATTACTTTTAGCAAGGCTGCAAATAATGTTTTTGGTCTTTCACTTATTTGTGTGATCAAGGGCAAAGCTTACCAGACAAATCAGTAAAAAATCCAAATATGTGTCAACTACAGATTGTAATATTGAAATATGTTGTGTCAAAATTCACTGTGTTGTGCATTAAACATGACACACCAAATAGTTATGATATTTAAGATTTTATTCTTATTTTTAAGTAAATGGCTCACTTCAGTAAACAAGATAAAGAACACTTCAACAACCAAATTGCCCAAGCGTTCGACTAGAAGTTTTGCCGTTTTTACCTAACAATGTCTAGCTGTTATTTGCTGCCTTGTTTCAGTTTTAGTAATAATGAAAACTTTTCCCTATTGGCAAAGCCTTGAATATGCATAATTTAAAAATAATTTTATATATAAGTAATAATGATCTCTTCCCTATTGGCAGTGCCTCAACTATACATGATTTTAAAATAATTTTATTAAGAAAGGAACTTACTATAAAAGGAAAATGGTGGCACTACATTTGCACTAATTAGAGTGACTTTTTCAGAGTGCTCTACTTTTCAGGAGTGATAGTTATGAAAATATTTTTTAAGCTGGCCCTTATGTTGTAAACTAATTTCTAAAATAAACCGTTGTGTAATATATATTGTAATTGATAATGATAATATGAACGGTACATAAACTACAGATACATTAACATGCCATGCCATTCGATCCCTTAATATAAAATTAATAGTCTTGATAATCTCAATAAAATCTTACTGTGTAATTTAAACTGTAGTTATATGTAAAAGAGCACAATAACCTAATTTTCTGCATTTTTATAACTTTTAGGAATGCCACCACTGAAAAAGATCCGAAAAATGAGTGAGCTGAGTGACCTCCTCAGGGTTAAATGTTGCAACAAATTTTGTCTAAGGAATTTTTCACTTAATGACATACGCTCATGTGAAACTCAATTCAAAGAGCAGGAGCAGACAGAACAACGAAATTGGCTGTTGCAGTATCTCCACACTCATACATCCACATCAACTGAAGAGATCAAATATGATACACAATACATTATAAAAGGAAAAGTTGTGTGTAAAGAAGCTTGGATGCTTGCAAGTGATATCAAGGCTGATAGATTTCGCAGAGTAAGTGCAGACTACAGAGAAGGCAAACAACATTATGTCCATGGGCGAAGTGGAAAGAAAAAGAAATCGCTCAAGTCTGAAGAAGCTGTTGCTTGGCTGCAATCCTTTGTCAGTATCCTTGGAAACAGTATGCCCCACTCGAAAAAAACACATCTTCCTAGCTGCTTCACTAAAATCAGCCTCTACAGAAAGATGGAAAAAGAACTAAAAGAGAAGAATGTACCAGTTATTGGGACATCACAGTTTTATCATCTCTGGGATGAGTGCTTTCCTGATGTAATAATTCCTAAGGTAAAACCATATTCAGTCATGAGATTTTGCTAAATGTCCCACATGTGCATTTCAAAGTCCCCAGTGAATGTATATAATTTGTAATCCATTATAAAAATTTTCACTCGTCTCTACAGGGACTAATGTAGTTATGTTTGGATATAGCTTTTCAACATTTTCTCATTAAAAAATTTATTTGGAGAACATATTTCAATGCCACCTATAATTTGTGATGATAATAACAATAATGAAAATGTCAACAACAACTTACAAGCCTTCATATAATGTAGTAAAGCAGAGCATTTACAACACATTGCTGTATAAAGATGGCATACACTGTATTTCTATGTGTAAGCACCCTCCCCCAGGTGTAATAAATCTGGTGAAAGTTTGGGGTGGGTGCTGATCTGAGCAGGGGTGCTCACTTGGCAAAATTTTCAAAACAGCTCTCTAAAATATAACACTGATAAATAATAACTCTTTGAAATGTGACACAAATTCATAATTATAATTATAGCTCTCCAAAATGAAACACAAATGAAAAACATGCAACACAATTTGGGTATGGGCTCTTACTCAGTCAACTTTGGTAATATGCTGACAGTACAATATTTTTCTTTAGTGAGTAAGGATTGCTTACATTTTTCTGTATTTTGTTTTCTAAAAGGAAAATCTGTTCACAAAATGCAGTGATTGTACAAAGTACAAAAAGGAACTCGAAAAGTGCACAGACAAAAAAGAAAGGCAAAACATTCTGAAACTACTAGATGACCATTTGGAACTAGTAATGTAAGTACCATCTGCAGATGCTATAAGTTTTGTATAATTATTATTTTTATTTTTTACCAAGTGCTGTTTTAACTATTTAAACATTCTTGTATCATTATACATGTATGTATATTACTGATATTTTAATGTTGCACTAGTACCTGCTGGGCATGCCAGGATGAATATATTAATTAAAACCATGTGCTCCAGATTCATGGCTGTCACAGATATCTAGACTATTACTATTAAGTAGTATATCTGTTTCATTAAGCACTCGTTGATTTGAAAATGCCATTATTTCTATTGGTTTTTCATACTACAGCTTCTAAAGTTATACCACATTAATTGTTTGTTTGAACTTGAGCAATCAGGTGTTGTGTATTAATCTATGCCAATAACATGTTAGTGTAAGATGTATAAATGTAATTAATATTGCCCTTTGATTGGTTGATGCATCTCAATTTTCAATCAAGCTCTGAGCTGCACAGATGAGTCTCAAAGGACAAAGCAGTGCATCTGAAGATTGTTTTATTGAAAATTTGTTTTGGAAGGTAAATGTTTGTGGCAATATACTTAGTGTTACATGAGTCATGCCTGCTATAAATTTTGTACTGTAACTCCTTTTTGTCAGGCAAGAGCGTAGGAAATACCATCTTCACCGCTACAAATCACGAAGGCATCCAAGCAGATACATGTGTATTATTGTGGATGGAATGGATCAGTCCAAGACACAGTTACCTAAAATACGCCGAGTAGCAAAAGATATTTCTGGCCTTAAACTCCTCAGAACACATCTTGTTGGTGCCATCAACCACAGTGGGCTAGAGCCATTTGGAAAGCAAGTGTATGCCTTCATTGATTTGTTCCAGTGGCCTCATGACAGCAACCTAACAGCAAATGTACTGCTGAGGGTATTACATGCACACAAGAATAATCTGCCACCCACCCTTTATCTTCAAATGGATAATTGCTATCGTGAAAACAAAAATCAGTACATTCTTTGCTTTCTTGCTGTACTGATTGAGAAAAAAATCTTTGACAAGGTAAATGGCATTGATTGGTTTTCTTTATCAATTTATTTATTTAGTTTGCCACAAAGAGTTTAGGAATGGTGGTGCAGGGCTATGGCTACGTACTAGGAAGAAAAAAAAATGAAATTTGGTTAATTGTACAAAAACCAGTTTATCATTTAAAACCAATAAATATTTAAAATATTTTTTTATCCAATTGGTAAAGCTCCTTTGTCTTGAAGTCCAAATTCATTAATCCTTTAAGCCCCAAGCACGACAAAAGACATGTTGGTAAATTCTCCCAACTGAGCTCTATACTTTCTGTATAAACAGCTTGGGAGAATTTGTCTTTAACTTCTACAGTTTATTCCACTTGATCGATTTCTTATTTCTCAATACCAGTTATATTGTTTTGTATGAGTTATGTAATGAGAAGTTAGATGTTGATAAATTGTTCTGGGCTGAAAGGGTTAAATTGAGGTTTCTTCACTATAGCAATTTTCAGTTATTTTTTTGATTGACTCTTACTTTGAAAACCTCTTCAGGAAATTTATAATAAATTTGAGGCAAAGTTTTTGTATTTGTTCCCACAGATACGAGGAAATTTTTTGCCAGTGGGCCACACACACGAGGACATTGATGCCTTTTTTGGAAACCTATCTCAGTTTTTGGGCCACCTTGATGTTCAAACAATTAAAGGTATGTTAAAACAAATTCTTCTTGCAAATAGCTAATCAACTGCATACTTTTCAGTTTTAGCTGGGTAACAGGACGCCATGATGACTACAAAACTTTCTGTTTACTTTGTTTTTAATCAAATAAATACATGTGAATTGTAATTCATAATAATAATAAAATAACCTTATTTCATAGCAAGTAATTCCTATAAAAGTCAAAGAGAGCTTTATAATTGATATATATTACTGTATTCAACAGAGTAAGTGCCCCACGCTCTTGTAAGTGCCCACCCCTCATTTCAGACAAAGGTTCTTGCACAGGAGTGTTTTTAACTGAAATAAGAATTGTGATAAGAATCCTGGGCAATATCCTAAACTTTTTCAAGAATTTGCAGTATATTACTTTACAGAAACTTTTCTAGACATTTTAGATCACTGGAACATTTTGAAAAGCATGGAAAACCAAAACAAACCTTCGGGAATCTATAATAAATGCAAGTTTGCATGTGATTGGCTGCTGACTTGGTCTTGAAAGTTGGGGTCCAAGCAGTTGAATTACCACAGTACAGAAGACTGTGGGGCTTAAAATGTTTCAGAAAATGTTGCAATCAATTTGTGTTATCAGGGAACTAGTTTTCTTTGTAAAATCATGCAAAAAGAATGCACAGTCAAGGTGAAAAATAGTTGCAAAAGGATAAAACTTCATTTCTTAAAAGCAATATGACCGTTATGGTGCTTGAATCTTGACCATTTGTCAGTTTGTGTTGCATGTTGTTGAATCATGATAATGATCCTGAAAGAGTGAATGATCCATGTCTTTTTCATCAGTGTTTCATTTTCAGAGAGCTAAATATAAAATAATGAATTTATGTCACATTTCAGACTATATTATTATACATCAGTGTCACATTTTGGAGAGCTATTATTATAGAAATTTTGTCAAGTAAGGGCCCATGTTTGAGTAAGAGCCCACCCCCAAACTTTGACCACATTTATTATCCCTGGGGGGTGAGCAGTTACTTGGTCAAATACAGTAAAATAATTAACTAGCTTTGTATTTATTAATCTTAAGTTTTGTAAGCTATATAGGCCATTTTTACTTCACACCTCCAAGTTTTTTGCCAACTGATAGTTTTTATTGACATCTGCATATGCAATTGATAATGAAGCCCAGTTGCCATGGAAATTTGTAACTGCATAGATGTGTAAAATTTCAAATGGAAGGGCAATATTTTAGGTAAATTCACAATATAATCAGTCTCATATGTTTTTATTTCACAGAGTTATTACAAGCAATCACTGCATGCTCAAGCAACCCTTTTCCTAAATCAACTGAAATGAGTGAAATGTTTGATGTAAAAAGTTGGGTTTCGCCGCATATCAAAGATGGTCAGATCCATGAGCACACTACCCCCCTGTGTTTCAAGTTTGAAAGGGATGAGCATTCAGGAAAGGCCCAAATGTTTTACAGGCACTGGAGCCATGAGGACTGGATGGGGCCAGTTGAAATTCTTTCAGTGAGTATGCATATCGTATTTGTTGTTAAAAAAGCCACATTTCATTTCACAGATTTTTTACATGTGTTTTTTTTTTCTCTAAGTCTGTACCAGAAGCTGCCCCCAAGCTTGTCAGGCCAACGTCTGCTAAAATGGACCTAGAAGCACTGACAAAGGACATTCCAAAGTTCAACAGTTATCTGAGCAACGCTGCAATTGAAGAGTGGACACAGTGGATAGAAAACATAGCTGTATTTGATGCAGAAAAAAGCTCGTCAACAACTTGGTTTCTTGATGACCTAAAAGTAAGAAATGGTTCAACCCAGAAAGAGACTGATGAAAATGTTGGTGTTTCTGAAGAGCTGTTGGTACTGAGGAGAAATGAAAGGGCACCCATAAATGAGGTGAGTGATAACCTGCTAGTTGTTTTCTTTGTAAATTTGCTGTGACTGAGTTAAAAATTATATTTATTGATAGTGTTAAAAATGAAGAAGATTAAACAAAATTATTATTCAACAAATAAAGAATCCTAAGCCATGTATCAGACTGTGATAAAACATGACAGGCATTTCAGAACACGTGGGAAATTAAAAAAAATGAACTGTGCAGTGTTTTGTACATTTCTCAATTGTTCTCAAATTCCCAGAGTGTTCTCTAACACACAGCTTAGGCTTCTTCATTTGCTTTATAATATAGATTCCCTAACTAATAAACAATAAAACAAGCTTTTTCTATGTTTTATAAAACCTGGGTTTTTGACCAATCAGAGCACATGTTGGGTCCTATCTATAATTTTTTATTTTAAAAAAATAATAGAAATACCTTTTCCAGCTCCTGATAACACTTTTCTATTTAAGAATTCAAAAATTGAATGACGATAGTAGGTTTGAAAATAAATCATCTTAATTATTTATTATAATAAACATGAATAAAAATACACAATAATTTTCCAGAAGTATAGGACTGGTCTACACTATAATTTTGAGTAATTAAAAAATAAAGTGGCTTTATCAAGAGAAACATTGTGTTTGTGCCAATTCATTTTTTAATTACGGTCTTTACTCTAGTTTAGGCACCTCTCCAATTTAAAATTCCACTTTCGAAAAAGCATTTATATTAATATTCCAATCTAAGCGCCAGCGTGAAAAATATTTATTTTTTTGTGGCGCTTAATATTAAAGTATTATTTTTCTTCTTAGAAAAAAGTTTGTATGTTTCGGGAAACGGTGTGTCTGAAGTGACAGGCAAACATTTTAAGTAGATCTTTGTTTGCAGAAAGTGGTTATTTAAAGTGTAAATAAATGGTAAGAAAGTTAGTGTTTTTCATCACGTAAGACAGTAACATGTTGGCTAAAGTGAAAGAATTTCTTTTGGCTTGGACTCTGTTGTTCGTTATGCAACATGTAAATTCCTTGTCTGAAAAAAATCAGAATGTTTTGGAGCACTCAGCAAGATACAGGGTTCGTGCTACTCCTTGAATACTCCTGGAATTTTGTACTCACGGAGCAGCACTAACCCTGAACTTAGATTTTAACAAAGTTTTCTTTCAGTTTTGAATAGCGCAATGCGCAGCACAGTGAAATAGCAAATAAGAAAACAAATTATCGATAAGCTTTAGAACCGCCACATTGTCTCGCCAAGCAGTTCGTCACACTCTAATTCACGTGTGCATAATGTGAGCACTTTAATGGCTTCTTAAGTTCTTGAAACGAGTAAACAACTCCATATAAGGGTTGGCCAATTTGCTCAGCTAAATGCAACGTGACAAAGATTAACTTTTGTGTTTTTGGCAGTGTTTAATAGCTGAAACGAAATTTGAAAAACCTTTTTAGTAAAAGAAAACTATTGCCTCATAATCGAGATTTCTTCACAACAATGAAACTTGCCAAAATGATTCTAATTAATAAGTGCCCCTCCAATTTTTAAGCGCCAATCACGGTAATAATTTTTGTTTAGATTCCTATTTAAGCGCCAGATGAAAAAATAATTATTTTTTGTGGCACCTAAATTAGAGTAAAGACGGTAAATATACATGTACAAGTAGATGTTTTTGAAATAAAGTAATTCACCGTTTATTGTGACACACAATAAATGTAACTCTAAATGTAATGGTATGTTAGCTTTAATTCGTTTCTCAGATATATTTTATCTCGTCATTCTGAAATATTTCTTTTATTCCACTTGTAAACCAACCCAGATAAAGACCCCTGTTTATATGGCCCAGGGCTTTAGTATATATGTTTATATACTCATATATGTTTTATGAAATTACAGAAATGTCAAAGCTAAAATAGTGTCTAGATATTTTGTTTCATTTGTTAATTATATTATAAATTTGTTTAGATTTATACATAACTTTATTTCTTCAATTAAATTCTAAATTTTGGATCTTTCCAGATTTACACTGGGCCACGCCGAGGTCCTTCTACCAGGAAAGTGATCGAAGTGGAGGATCATAAAGACTTGCAGAAAGAAGATTTGGTTGTTGTTGAATTGGAAAACTGGAATGGGCCTGTTATTGGAAAAGTCTTAGAGATATTTGATGAGTCAAGTGAATTTTTGATTCACTATTTAGATGGGAAACTTGAAGGAAAGTGGACTCTTCAATTTCACAGAGAGTCTGGAAGAACTGTTCCATACACAGATCGCTTGCCAAAACAATGTATTCGACTGTTTGCCTTCAAACTCAGAAAAGATGGAAAGTTACCTCTTACCACTATTCGGAAGTTAAAATTAATGTTCAATGTTTAATTTTTACGTGATTAATTTTGTAACATATTCTTATGTACTTCCAATAATGATGTTAAATCAAAATACGAGATCAGAGAACTCTGGCATATTGCCTTAAAAAGTGTAAATGAAATTTTTTTTTGGAATATAAATTTGTACAGACCAGATTATTTATATACTGTACTATATTATATTATTTATTAAAATATTTTGAATGCATTTGATACACACTTTGTTAAATTTGCAGAATGGCTATATGCTGCGTTGGTGATTCAGGCCTTAGCCTATATTCATGCAGCGTCAGTGGTTTGGGTTAAAACTTTTGGCTCATATCTGGATTTGAGTTTTGGCCCAAAGCTGGGTTGGAGATTCGGGATTCGGGCCGAAAGTTTCGGCCCAAAGCTGGGTTGGAGATTAGGGCAGAAAGTTTCGGC
>JAOCPT020508419.1:0-12144 GCA_026546935.2 Palythoa grandiflora
CAACAAAAGTACCAGTCTAGTACCATATTATCAAATTTACCACAACACATAGGCCTGGAGAACCTTGTCCATTACACTTTGCCTTCTTACACTAAACTACCACTCAGTTCTGTACTAAAACCAACTTCTATTTTTGCCAAAAGGTGGTCAGATTCAATATGTACATCGCAAATTTCATCAGAAAAGTCAAAAATGTCCATTACACCAAATTTTGTGACGGACAGCTGTTTTAACTTGTCGCCCAACATTTGGCCAGAGAGAAATTGTACTTGCCAGGTGGCGGAAACTGAATAGGTCTCATGCTTAACGTCGGTATGTGAATTTTAGGGAGGCCATATAAATGAGCCACTCTTGAAAATTTAGGACAGAGTGCATCAGCAACAGGTTTAGGTAATATCCTCTTTATCGCCTTGTTCAACTCCTTTTCTATTTGAAGCAACGGATAATAGTGCTTCGGCGGTCTACCACGAGCTTTTGGGGCTTTGGCAAACTTACTTGAGTCGGTAATTGAAGCATCGCTAAGTAGTAGTAAATGGTTGGACGACAAGTTAAAACCACTGCATGTCCGTCAACAAAATCTGTCGAACATCAGTTGAGAAATAAAGTTTGTTGTTTGAGAATTGTAAGTTGATGACTGAGAAATATAATTTATTGTTTGAAAACAAGATATTACTGCTCTGTTCACTAATGTTCCTTTGAATGAGTGCTGGTGGATAGAGCTTTCACGGATGACTGGTTTACTAAAGCCCATAGTCTGAATCTAAAAAGAGAACAACTTGTTGAGCTTTTTGGAGTTGGCTACTATACAAAACGACTTTTTCATTCGATGGCGATTTGTATGAACAATTAGACGGCGTCGCCATGGGCTCACCGCTTGGACCATTGATGGCAAACAGTTTTATGTTTTACATTGAAGAACAATTAGATGAACAAGGTTTGATTCCATCATATTACGGAAGATACGTGGATGATACTTTGGTTATCATTTCTGGTGTGAAAGCTGCGGAAAATTTCTTGACGACTCTCAATAATTCCCATTCAAATATAAAGTTTACAATGGAGTTGGCTGTTGATAAAATCTATTTCCTTGGAATGGACATCATTAAGAATGGAAATAAATTCGATACTAGTGTTTATAGAAAACCTACGAACACTGGATTGTTGTTGCATTTTGATAGTCACGTTGGTAAACAATATAAGTCGTGTTTGATTAAAACCAAGATATTTAGAGCTTATCGACTATCTTCCACACTTTAAGCTTTTAACAGTGAGTATGTTAAGCTTAGAGCTGTTTTTTCAAAATTAGGCTATCCTAGTATCCTAATTAAAACGTGTTTTTCTAGCTTTTTTGATAATACTCATAAGGAATCTAATAATGATAATATTCATAGGGAGTCCAAGGGCAATAACGATGTTAAAATTGTTAGGTTTTCTCTACCCTTTAAAAACCAGAGTTCTAGTTTTGTTACTGTGATAATATTCAGTGCTGCCTCTGACAAACGGCAAGAACGCTAGAATGCCCATAAAACAATGTCATCCAATGATTTCAGAAATTGTTTCAGATGACTCACACATATTCTCTCTCTGCCTCATTCAAGGGTTCAACTGAGAAGAGCTTTGATAACTTTCTTTGGTGATAGTTTGGATTCTTCATACAACTGCATCAACTTTAGTACGGTTTGAAGCTGAGCGAAGCCCTTCAGCCCTGACATGATAGGTGCCCATTAATTACAAATATATCGTAGGGCGTTGAATTAGTTCTTGATGATCTTATTTTTTCACAATATGCTCAAAGTTTTCCTTAGTAATCATTCTGAAGCCCTTGTATACCGATAATACTTCCATTACATCCTCACCGCTGGAAGGATCACATTCATCATCTGCTAAACATCTTTGTAATGTGTCGCGCTCACATTTTGCGATGCAATTGTAGAAGGAATCAAGGTGACATTCAGTGCGAAGCAGTTCCGTCTCCTTGCCTCGCGACGATCATTGCCCTGTACTTCTACGACGTGCTGCCTTTGTTCCCTTGATGCAGTAGAAAGCGGTACAGCAACAGCGCTCGACATTTCACTCACTTGTTCCATTAGCTGATCCACCTTCTCCACAATCCTAGAATGTTCGGTATTATCCGCTATATTGTACTGCTTTCGCTTTGTAATGTCAAATCTCTGCGCGAAAGAATTTATTCTGGGACTGCGCTGAATTTCAACATACAATCTCAAAAATCTCGCCTATCGATTTCTTTTACAAATCTGAACCAGCAATTTTTCTTTCCGTTCTGAACCTGCAGTTTCCATTGATAAATCTCAACCACCAATTTATCAATTTTTTGAAAATCTCAAACAATAATTCGCCAACCCAACCAACAAATACAATTTTTCAACGGGTGACTTGTATGTTTCAACAAGTATTTTTTTTTCTGAAGCATTGTTTTGTTTTTCAACTATCAAATATTGTTTCTTAACCACCAAATATTATTTCTCAATTACTAATTGCTTGTTTTCAAACAGTAGATTATATTTCTCAGCCACCAACTTACAATTCTCAAACAACAAACTTTATTTCTCAACTAATATATAATGTTCGACAGATTTCGTCACTTTTTCTTTTAATATGTTTGGCCATATAAATCGGATACGGAAAAGAATTGAACCTGTGCGTGTAAACAGCAACAATACTTAGTATGGCGACCGGTCCATCGGTCCATAACATATTGTTGCCTGCAGAGAGCTTAGTTGCCAGGAAACAACGCATCTTGTTCACGTGCACTTAATGTCCTCTCCGCGTCCAATCAGAGCATGCGAAAAATGCACTTTGATAGCTGGTATATTACAAAAATAACTATTGATCCATGGATTGACACATGTTTGTTTATCCTTGTTCACGTGCACGTAATGTCCTCTCGTCCATTAGAGTACGAAAAAAATGGACTTTGATAGTTGGTATACAACAAAAATAAATATTGTCCTGAGGGTACACACGTGTGTGTTCTGCTTATAATCCATAAGTTAATGTTGTTATTTGAGTTTACATGTACATGTTTTCGTATTCCTCAGAAGGACCTTTGACTTTGGACACTTTGGTATTTTTAAAACTTGTACTACATTACCTTAGATTCTTTCGTTGTCTGTTTCTTCTGTTCGTGACGTAACTCCTTCACGTGTCGGTGTTCTAACTGACATAATTGAAATTTTTGACATAATTCTAACGGAAAATCACGGCGGTTAACAAGTGGAAAGCATAAACAGACACACACCCCAACCTTTGCCTCTTTGGCCTCAATAAACCTCTGCTTCTTTGGCCTCTATAACACATTTTACCATCTGACGTAGCTTTTCTTCGAATACGAGCTTCTAGGTCTTGATTCTCGAAAACATCAAAAGGTCCAAAAACTCTTGAAGTACTTTATTGATATAATTTATTGCCTTCCTCAAGATATGCATGGCTCAACAGAAAATAAGGCGCAAAAAAACAAACAAACACATTGTTTTCTTAATTCACACTGTTCTTAGAGTAACCATGGGAAAGTGAAAAAAGAAAAGCATAGAAAGCATCAACAGTAATTTCAATGCATGATTCAAGATCTTCAATGGATGTCGTTGCAGCATACCATGCAGTTTTAGTTGTCGAACTGTTACTGAGCCGCCGAGAAAAATAACTGTTCAAATAAACCCTTATTCCTCTAACCTTTCGGGGACACACAAAAAAAGCCATAACAATAATATATTTCTCAGTAGTACCAATTTGTACCATATCAGAAAAACATGAACAAAATCTGTGATCCAAGATGTACCGCCTCCTGCACGGTTTTTTCGTGGACAACCTCTGACCTAATTTTAGAATTTGTTTTATTGTTGTTTGTAATATGCTTTGATAACAAGTTTTCTGTCACTTCAGAATTCAAAATACTTACTGGTTAACTGAAAGACAACACTTTGTGATCCTTCGATCGTTTTTACTTTTGTGAAACTCACTTTGAAAAACTTCTCAGTATCTAAAAAATATGCTGAAGCAAACGACTCAACATGTTTCATCGTCCAGTGACTTTAGCGACCAAAATGATTTGCTCCGGCGCTTTGATAGAAATGTTCTTTAAAACTATTTAAGGTTTCCATGTTCAAAGGTCATTAAAAAGTTCCGCCAAAGGAAAATGAAATGTGCATTCGTCCGATTTGTTTGTAAATAGTGTTACATAACAATATTTCGGGTATCCAGATCAACGGGTGCTTGAGATCAGTCAAAGCCGTTTATGCGACTGTCGCCAATTCTAAAGCTGTAAAACGGCTTCAATTCAGCTGTGTTCAAGGTAGGACTACTTTACTTCTGGTTGTTGTACATCTTTTGCTTTTATTTTTAATTCTTCAACTGAAAAGTGACTAATTCACATTTTTCCAGGAATCTGCAATCATTGATAAAGGAACGCGTCAAGTCCTTTTACTTTTAAATACAAAAACTACAATTAAAACCTAAATTTCATAATGTTCCAATTTTCCAAAATTTAATACCATTGATAAGACAAGAAGAACAACAGTAGTTCCTTTATGTTTACATGTATATCTAATAATCAAAAGGACTTATGAGTTTCAGAATTATGGCCTGTATAAATGTAAGATAGTAACTTCAGTTCTTTATACAAAATATATTTAAACCAAGCTATAGGGAATTCTATGACGTCCAATTTTTAACATTTTGATTGTTCAATTCATTTTCTGATCGTGTTTTGCATCAGTAGAGTATCATCAGGATAAAAATGGGTACTCTATTCCTCTAAACACATCTGTATATATTTGCCTTTCAATTTCACTACACGCTTTTTAAAAAAAAAGAACCAGTAAATTTTTCTGAGGCTCATTGTTCTTAATTTTTTGGCTAATTCAGCCTTAATTTGTTCTTAAATTGTTCTTATTTCTGTGGGCGGTTTTTTTGGAAGAAAAACAAATAAAACAAGTTATTGGAAAATTCAACGCCTTGCGCCACACATGATATATCGTACGGCTAAATTTAAAGGCGAACTATACCTTCATTGTTTGTGGGGGCAATCTTTATAATGAATCTATTTATGTTTTATGCTTAGCTTTATCACTAAGTTTTAGTCAATTTTCTACCACAGAAAATTTCCTAAAGTCTTAATTTGTTCTTAAATTGTTCTTGTTTCTGTGGGCGGTTTTTATTGAAGAAAAAACAAAATAAAACAAGTTATTTGGAAATGAAATGCCTTGCGACATGTATTGTACGGCTTAAATTAGAGGCAGCTACCTTCATTGTTTGTGTAGCAATCTTTATAATGAATCTATTTATGTTTTATGCTTAGCTTTATCGCTAAGATTTAGTCAATTTTCTACCACAAAAACTTTCCTAGTTATCAAGCCTCAGCCTGAGCTTGTTCTTAAATTGTCCTCAAATTTTAGCAAATTGAGCCTCGTTGTTCTTATAAAGTTGTTCTTCTAAAAAAAGCTTGTATATATTAGGTTTTAGAACCAGTATCATGAGATTCAAAATGCGTAGTCTACAACTTTGTAAGAAAACAGAGCATTGTAGCTGCTCTGTTTGTGCAAACGAAGTTTTCAATCGTTAAACTTGGAACTGAAATATCTCAATATTCTCAATTGCCAAGAATTTGTTGTCATTGTGGAGACAAAAATGACTGCAATTAAAGATGATTGTTTTAACATTTAAACATCAGTAAAGTCCCGTTTACACAACTAAAGCCTTGAAACTTGTACCTAGTGCCCGGTTCAACCTTCCACATGCAGAGATAGGCTGTATCGGATTTTGAACATCTTACACGGTGCAAATTTGAACCTCTGCTTGTAAACAGCAGCAAAACTTCGGGTTCATGTGCTTCCTAGATTCAACCTCGCTCATGTATTTAGTTTTTGAAACAGTGCTGTTAACTAATAATATTTATCTCTTTAAATCTTTAACTTGTTTTAAACATTTTATCTATTTGAAGCTTTACTATTTTTAAATTAGTAAAACAAAATCCTGCTCTGTCATCACACTGCATATATTGAGCACTTTTGAACTTAAGTGATTTCAACAACAACAACAATTACAAGAACTGCAATCTATTTATTCTCCTTATTCTTTATACAATATGACAGATAAGACAAAAACAATTTAAAGAATTACGTCAGTAGAACGGGCCGCGTGAAATAACACTGAAAAACTAATATTAGGCAGTCAGAATTACAAAGTTAAAAGATTATTCCGAGGTCGGACATGGAACAGCATGGAGAAGGAAATACACCGCAGTAGCTATATACACACAGACAGCAAGCATACAGATATTAGCCCGTCTTTTCCTGATGAGTTTTCAGTTCAAGAGTTCAAAGCCCCTGGGTTCAAAGCTTATCAAACTTGCGAAAATTGCCTATTTCTGAACTTCGTGATGAAATAAACATTTTCTGAAACTACACTTTGAGACAAACAAAATAAATTGTCACTTTATAAGGTTTCAACCATGCAATGGTTCAAAAATTAGAATGAATAACACCAATCATTTCTACTCTTCAAGATAAACAAATTGAATGGTCACTTTATAGGGTTTCATCAACTGGTTCAAAAGTTAGAATGAATAACACCAATCATTTCTACTCTTCAAAACAAACAAAATAACTAAATTGTAACTTTATAGGGTTTCAACCAACGGTTCAAAAGTTAAGATGTTTTCGGTTTATCTAAAACTGGCTGGTTTACAAGGATAAGGGTTAATTTATCATAAGCACGAACGACAATATACAGGAATGTAGATCATCAAGAATTGTGTTAATATCAATTAAAATTATGTAATACCCTTTGAGACATAATTACAACTTTGCAACTCCAAATAGCAATTCTATTCTTATCCAAATATTGTTGTTTCAATTTTCTCTTAAGTATGTTATCGAAGACAATTCATTTTTAATTAAATTGTATTCCTTCAAATCGTATGTTGACTTTGTCCAAATACGTTTTTGCAGAAGGAATATAGTACGACTATTATGCAGCAAGTGCAGTATTATAACTACGTATTCTGGGTTACTTTGGAGAAGTATGAATGAAACGTAGTGGAAATATTTTTACATGAAAATGACGGAGTGGTATGTGATAAGATCAAAAAAATCATTTATCTGAAGAAATTTAAACAAAGGGTTAGAATAGCAATCGACTGTGACAAAGAAATGGAAACAGCATCTTTTGTAGTCCCGAGACCGCCGACTTTTTCCGAAGTGGAGCCGAATGTTTTTCTTGTAGTAACTTTTCAATATCTTTCTCTGTTCTACTTCCAAATCTACGCTCCTCCATATTTTATTTTTCTTGTTCAACAAGTTTTACTTAGTGACGAGCGCACAAAGGTTTTCCCGCTTCAACCAAGGGCCGCCACCTACTTCCGCTATTGTTATTACCGTTCCATAACATATTAGTTGCCGGGAAACAGCGAAACTTGTTCACGTGCACGTAATGTCCTCTCGTCCAATCAGAGAACAAGAAAAATGCACTTTGATATTTGGTATATAACAAAAATAACTATTGACCCGAGGATTAACACATGTGTGTTTACCCTTGTTCACGTGCACATAACATCCTCTTGTCTATCAGAGTTTGAGAAAAATGGACTTTGGTAGTTGGTGTATATAACAGAGAGAGATATTGATCTGAGGGTCGATATATGTTTGTTTCCCCTTATAATCCATAAGTTTATGTTGTTATTTGAGTTTCATGTATTCATGTTCCTTAAAAAGACCTTTGATTGTTTAAAACTTGTATTACATTACTTTACTTTTTTGTTGTTGTCTGTATCTTCTGTTCGTGACGTATGCCTTCACGTGCCGGCGTTATAAGTGACCGGAAAATCACGGCAGTCAACAAGTGGAAAACACAAAACAACAACCAAAACATACACCCCAACCTTTAGGAACCAATTCGAAAGCTGTGCTTCTTTGGGCCTTTATAGCACCTTTTATCATCTGACGTGGTTTTTCTTCGAATACAAACTTGTGGGTCTTGCTTCTCGAAAACACTCCAAAGGTCCCAAACTCTTAAAACACTATAATGATAATATGATTAATTGCCTTCCTCAAGACATGCATAGCAATTAATATAAAGCGCAATTTGTTAAAAAAATCATATTGTCTGCGTAATTTGAATTGTTCTTAGAGTGACTATGGCAAAGTTCATGGCAAAGCTCTTGGCAAAAAGAAAAACATAGAAAGAAAGTGATTTTAATGGCATAATTCAAATGGATGTCGTTGCAGTATACCAATTTCAGTTATCTTTCGGGGGCACAAAGAGAATGAATTAAAGCCATAACACTAATATATTTCTTAATACAGTACCAAGTTGTGACAATCAGCAAAAAAATGAACCAAATCTGTGATCCACGCTGTACCGCCTACTGCATGGTTTTCTCGTGGACAACCTCTTATGTATACTTAACTGTGGAATTTGTTTTATTGTTGTTTGTAATTTGCTTTGATAACAAATGGCAATCCTTTCTTTTCTGTCACTTCAGAATTCAAAATACTTACTGGTTAACATGAAAGACAACACACTTTGTATTCCTTCGATTGGTTTTTACTCTTGTGAAACTTACTTTGAAAAACTTCTCAGTATTTAGAAATTATGCTGAAGCAAACGACTCAACATGTTTCACCGTCCAGTGACTTTAGCGATCAAAATGATTTGCTCCGGCGCTTTTAGGAATGCTCTTTAAAACTATTTTGAGGTTTCCATGCTCAAAGGTCGTTTAAAAACGTCCCGCTTTAATTTGCACAATATTGTCAATCGTCTTACATAACGATGTTTAGAATCCAGATCAATGGTGCATGAAATAAGTTGCTGCATTTATCTGACTGTCGCCTATTCTGCAGCCGTAGAAACGGCTTCACTTCAGCTGAGACGGACTAAGGTAGGACTTGATAACTTTACATCTTTTTGTTGTATATCTTTTACTGTCGCATTTATTTTAAATTCTTCGACTGAAAAGTGAGTAATTAATATTTTTCCATGAGTCTGCAACCGTTGATAAAAGAACGCGTTAAATGTGTTTATTTTTAAATACAAAAAATACTGATTTAAACCTAAATTTCACGATTCCAATTTTCCAGAATTTAATACCATGCATTGAGAAGACAAGAAGAACGACAGTGTTTCCTTTGTGTTTACATGTATGTCTATTTCTCAAATTTAAAAGGACTTTTGAGTTTCAGAAACTTGGCTTATATAAATGTAATATAGTAATTTCAGTTCTTTATATACCAAACACATTTAAACCAAGTTTTAGAGAATTCTATGACGTCCAGTTTTTAACGTTTTGAATGTTCAATTCATTTTGTGATCGTGAGTTTCATGGGCCGGTATCCCATCAAACACATTTAATTGCCATAATTTAACTAATGGAATTTTGAATCAGTACAGTAGATCAGAATGAAAATGTGTACTCTATTCCACAAAGCACATATATTTATTTAATCAATTTAACTAATGGGTTTTTGAACCAGTATCATGAAATTTCAAAATGTGTAGTCTGACAACTTTGCAAGACAAAAAAGGGCCTTGTAACTGCTTTGCTTGTGCAAACAAAGTTTTTAAATCTTTACACTTGGAAGAAAATATCTCAATATTGTCAATTCCCAAGAATGGGGTCTTCCAAGGGGTTTTGGCGACGAGCGACATCGCTGCAAAATTGCAAAAAATGTAGCGACTATCTTGTTCTAGAGCACCGACAGCCGACAGAGCCTGACGGGGAAAAGCGACAATTTGCGACAGCGACAATCCATTTTTATTTTCGAAAAAAGCGAAATATTTTCACTTTAAAGCAAATTGACAATGAAGCAAATCAAAGTAAGTGTGAACCTTTGTAACTTAAGCGATTTCTGTGATTTATGTTTACACTCTAGCCATTAACTTTCAGAGTAAAGTTACAAACTAAAGTGGTCGGTCTTCTATTAAACAGAAGGAAGTTTTTACGGGCGCTTACTCTTTACACGAGGACGCAAAAATTAAGCATGTTTAGTGAACTTTTATATTCTAGAAAAAAGCGACAATTGTATTGCAGCGAAAGAACGACAGCGACATTTACCTCTAGCTAAATAAGCGAAATTTGGGCTGTAAAATGAGCGACAAAGCAATATCAGAACCCCCTTTGGAAGGCCTCAAGAATTTATTGCCATTGTGGAGACAAGAAGGATTCAATTAAAGATAATTATGTTAACATTTAGATATCAGTAAAGTCCTGTTTACACGAGTCAGTTTTCCTTGTCAAGGATGAAATTGTTCAACGGACAACAAGAAAAATGTGCCGAGGAATATTACTGAAATTAAGTAGTGCGCGGGCACAGGTGAAATTTGTCAAGGAAAACTAGATCAGCATCTACACGAGCCATTTTTTCTTTCTTCAAGGAAAAGCTTTCGAGCAAAACGTGTGTTCAGTGTTTCACGCACCATTGGCATACAGTAGCTCTAAAAAGTTCAAATCTACGATACAGTTTGAGAGAAGTTTTCATTTATCCATCCGAAATTCCTTTACTATACATCGGATATCCCTAAACCTATATATCACTGGAAAGCTAAAGAAATTCTCTAAAAGATTAAAAGTTTAAATCACTCTTCTAATTTTTCTTTATTAGCGACATTGAGCGTTTTGTTTGTGATCAATTTTTTTCCTCTGCGAAGTTTCAAGTCCGTTTGATTGTGAGCTAAACTATCCTTTGTTATCATTTTTTCCTTTCCACAGCTTGTTGCCAAAATATACCAGCGATTTTTGATAAACTTCGTCATTCGCGTTTTATAGCCGATTTTTGAAATTTGCTACTTACGAAGGAATTTTTCTGACAAATCATCCGTTATATAAAAATCTTAGCTTAGTTTCAAAATTTCCTGATACCGTTTTGAATAAGCTCAGTTATTACACCACCGCTGTGCCAACTTTTTTAATAACAGAACAAAACCTGTTAGAGTTGGAATCTTTTTTACAGCTGTGTTTGGTGCGAAAAGTTGTTTTGAGAAAAACACATTTGAAAAAAAAGGCTCGCATATTTTAATTCCGGTGATCAGTTTGAACTTCACATATCTCAAGACCTAAACATGCTATCAAAACATTTTTTTTTTGCTTGAAAGATCTGCTCGATGCCAACAGTTTTCCCGAAAAAACTCAAAAAATTATATATTTTAGCTTTTCAAACTGTAGCGAGCTGTACCGGCTGACCCGAGGGTTCAGTTGCACATGTGTGTTTCCCCTTGTTCACGTGCTCATAACGTTCTCCAGTCCAATCAGAGTGCGAGAAAAATGGACTTTGATATAGTTGGTATGTAACAAAAATAGATATTGACCTCAGGGTTGTCACATGTGTGTTTCAACTTGTTCACGTGCATGTAATATACCCCTGTCCGATCAGAGTACAAGAAAAGTGGACTTTGATAGTTGGTGTATAACAGAAATGAATATTAACCTGAGGGTTGTCACATGTGTGTTCTGGCCCCTTCTTCACGTGCATATGTAATGTTCGTTTATTAACGTCGAGTAAAATTTGTTTCAAACCCGTGATAATCTGCCATTTTCATGCCAGACCGATTCAACCTGCAGATTGTGTAAACTAATCATAAAACTTGTACCTGGTGCCCGGTTCAACTTCCCACATAGACAGCTTAAACCGGATTCTTGTTTGCACATCCCACCCGGGGCAGATTTGAACCGTAGCATGTAATGAGCCTTAAGACTTGGTATAGCAACCGGTTCAACCGCGTTCTTAGTAGATTGAACCGGGCTGATGGTTTAACATCGCTCACGTAAACAGACCCTTAGTTCGTGAAACACCGCTGTTAATTATTTTAATCTCTCCAAATATTTAACTAGTTTAACTGGTTTTAAACATTTTAAGCTTTACTGTATTTTTGAATAGAAAAAAAGTCTGCTCTGCATGAGGCCCGACATCATTGAGCACTTTTAATTTGATCTTAATTGATTTCAACAACAGTAATTGCAAGAAAGACATTCCTTTTATTTTCCTTCTTCTTTAGTATAATTTAGTATAATATGACAGATATGACAAAAATAGTTAAAGAATAAGTTGGAAAAAGCCGCCTTAAGGTTACCGTATACCTTCAGGGGTGTTTTGCGTCAAAACGATACTGTGAGTCCGTTTTAAACCGTAGATACCT
>JAOCPT020508488.1:0-12143 GCA_026546935.2 Palythoa grandiflora
AAAAGATAAATTCTCCCAAACTGCTTATAAAGAAAGTATGGAGCTCAGTTGGGAGAATTTACCAACACGTCATTTGTTGTGCTCGGGGCTTAAAGGGTTAATTAACATACCATATTGATATAAACATAAAAATTTATTAATCTTTGTGAAAATTGTAGAATGAAGTCTTTGCTCGTGATGCCACCATTTTTAACCGACGGGATATATTTTTATATTGTGTAAAATGGCCTTCCTTTCAATGCTCTGTGTAGTATAGGACGAATGGAATTACCCTCTCTTTGAGTGAGCAACCGCAATGTTACCCTCGAACATTGCCAGTTTCAATAAAAGCTTAAAATGATTTGTAGTATGGGAGGAATGGAATTAGCCCCTTTTAAATTAGTGTCTACATTGTGACCCTCACACGTGCCAGTTTAATCAAAAGCAAGAAACAATTATTCAGTATAAGAGGGATGCAATTACCCCCCTTTCCGGTTAGAAGCTCAATAACGTGAAGTTAATAATTTATGTCAGCATGGATTTGAAGCAAAAACACACCGGAGCAGTTTATGGTTTATTTTGCCTTAAAGGCTCCTCTATAAAATGCCAGCGACAGTGTTAAGGAATAGCTTGGACGACATTGTAGACTGGATTAAATAGACAGATTTTATAACAATTCATACAGATAATTAATATGACATTCAGTAAACACTACGAGTCTAAAATTACTTACTTTCTCTGCAACACCTCAATATGCTCTTGTGCAACTTCAAATGAAAACGTTTGCGTCTACCAACAGAAGGTAATTTGCTAGTTAGTTTAACTACAGCAGAACTATACTTTGTAACTTTATGGTTTAAAGACGTTCAGGTCCGAGCTATACTTTTAAAATATAACCTGTTTTGGAGAAACTCTCAACCTCCTCAGGTAAAATGATGGAACCCAATGTATTAACCCTTTCAGCCCTAGACACTTTATCAACATCTAACTTCTCCTTAAATAACTCAAACAAAATAATATAACCAGTACTAAGAAATAAGGAACTGATCAAGAAAAACTAGCTGCCAAAGGTAAAAAGCCGAATTCTCCAAAACTGGTTACATAGAAAATATGGAGCTCAGGTTGGAGAATTTACAACCACATCATTTGTCGTGTTTTGGACTCAAAGGGTTAAACAGTTCGTACTTTTTGATGTTCTGAAATTCCTTGCCATTACTTTTTTCATGACCTTGCGCTGTTCGTTTCTTTGCCAAAATACATTAAAACAACCTTCAATTACTCTTTCCCTGACACATTAGCCACGATAAAGGAAGTTAACAGCTGTTACTTTGAGATATCTTTGCACATGAATGAGTTTGTGATTCTCTATGTTATTTTTGTAAAATCCTTTCTAAACTGTCCAAATTTTCCATGGCTCCAATCGAAATTCCGTGAATTTCCAGGCCTGGAAAGCGAAATTCTAAAGTTCAAATCCAAAGTATACTTTTAAAATAACCTGTTTAGAGCAACTTTGACCATCTTCAGCTAAAATGATAGAACCTAAAGTTTTACCTGGTTTTAACATGGTACCACACTAACCTGAATTTAAATTCAATTCTCTCACCACACACAAGTGTAATTGTCAAAATTTATCTAATCTTCAATCAGAAAAAAAGCCATTATTTTATGAAATTTTCGGTTATACCTAACTTATTGATTTTAATGTAAGGTTTCGCACTTTTTCTAGCAGATATTTTTCTAAACATTTAGGTATCATTCCCTTTCTTTCAGGTAATATTTTATAGAAAGTTAGTTTTCCCTGACCAAAAACAGTTTTTCCTGACTTAACCAAAGTTAAGATTTTCCCTAATACAGTTTTCGATTACTTTTCCCTGACCTTGAAAAAATACTTTCCCCTGTCTTTTCCATCAACTGTGGCAACACTGTTTTAAAATCCTTCTGTGTATATGTATAAACAACGTTTACTAGAAAAGCATAAAAGACGAAAATAAAGACGAAAATAACCTTGGAAAAACACAAGGAAAACTCAAAAACAACGTGGAAACCATTAGGGAACGTGAAGACACAACCAGATTATCTGAACCAGCCCGACATCTCGCTTTAAATCCAAGCCACTCTTTCTCCTGGAAAGCTATCACCCCTGCCTTTTTCCGGACTATTCGCCGTATCATTGAATCTCTACTCATTGCAAAGTTTCGTCCCAATTTGAATAAACAAGTTCAAGCCTTTTTTTGTCTCTATTCACCTCGGGGATAACTTAACATCTATTAACTGTATATAACTGCGTTGTTTGCGTGAAGTTTTAATTTAACCTGAAGATGACTCAAAGAGTTGAAAACGTTTGTTTTAACTTTTAACTTTTTAAAAACTTTTTTGCCATTTTAATATTTTAACCTTTTATTGGCGTTTGGAATGAATAAACGTGGAAACCCTTGCATCACATTATTACAAAATAAAACAGGCATCTCAGCTACTATAGTACTTTACTGTCAACTGATCATTTTTCTGTAATAATCTTTGGTCACCAATGAATGTGTATGATAAGCAGTAACAATTATTAGTTTGCCTTTCCTTCATTTGTTATTATGTCTATTAACTAAAGTGTCTATACAGCCTACAGTGATTTTGTGTTATTGGTATCTTTATATTAAATAAACAAGTATTTCCAAAAAAGTTTTTGATCCACTACTTGTTTGTTATAAAATCGAGCATTAAAGTACCCATGCCAGCCACGCCCCAAAAAGATGATGGTGAGTTGCTACAAAAGAGTCTGGGTGCCAGAACAGGCCGTGACGTTACGTCAGGAAGCACTGATTCTCCCAGCCTATCGTAATAGTTTGACATATTGTATTTCCCTGAAAACCCGAACATTTTTGGCATAAACAAACCGAAATTATGTTCTTGCCTGGTTGTCAAGCAAATGCCATATGTACAAAACTTTTGCGAGGCTCCTGAAGTGA
Source organism: Palythoa grandiflora (assembly GCA_026546935.2). Lineage (NCBI taxonomy): Eukaryota > Metazoa > Cnidaria > Anthozoa > Zoantharia > Sphenopidae > Palythoa > Palythoa grandiflora. Next base: position 2,940 of record JAOCPT020508488.1, read on the forward strand.
CGTCACTTCAGGAGGCCAAAGTGGGAACTTTAAAGCTCAATTTTGTAGCAAAAATGTGACGAAATTAAAATTTTGGTTTTAGAATACTCTTCTACACCTTCTAGAGACGCCAAAACAGAAAAAAAAATGTGTTGGCTTTAACTGTTCTCGTTCTATTTGCAGATAATAATGTGAATATTAACTGCGGGTATACTGTATTAGTTGTAATTTTTAAAGCGCTTTTGAACTCTAGGATCTAAAAGCTATATCAATTTTGTATTACTATTATTATTATCATTATTATTATTATTATTATTATTATTATTATTATTATTATTATTATTATTATTATTATTATTATTATTATTATTATTAATATTTTGATGATGATGATGCTGATGATGCTGATGATACGCCCTTTTACCTCCTCTTCATCTTCATCTTGGTCAATCTTATCAATGTAATCCGAGATGTCTGTGGGTATATTAACTGTTTCCCGTGGCTGCTCCTGTGAAACCATAGACAAAATATCATTTAGAAGATTACCTGCACAACCTCTTTCATAGTAAATTCCAGTGATGCAGAGGAACTTTTCGGCTACTGTACCACAAATGCATTTCTCTCATATTCTACCGTTAATTTGAACAGAGTATAAAAATTTGAAACGGACATTTGGTACCTGGCTTGTTTGGTTGCTCTCTCCATTTGCTGCATTTGTAGGTTTTTTCCACTACAAAAGGATGAAAATGTGTTTTCTTCAAGCTTAATAGTTTTAAATAGTAATAACGACTTTTACTATCTGACCAATAAATTACGCAAAGCAAAGGAACTAGTTACATGAACATAAACAGTGAGTATTATGAATTTCAATAGCATAAAAACAAAGTACTTTGAATGTTGTCCGGATTTTCTTGACACCAACTGAAGAATCTTAAAGACTGCTCAAGCATTCTTTAACTCGAAATCTTATTACGAATTTTAGAACCTGTATACACAATTTTGAATTCAATATTATAACCATAATTTTAAAAACACAAGTTGAATTATGGATCGCTCTTTTAAAGTTAATATTATCATACTCCACCTTTAAACCGGATTCTCCACCAACTGAAGAACTAATCAGTGAGCCGGTTTCTGCAGCTTCAGTTTCCCCTCCAGACGTCTTTCTACACATTTGCACATCGCCATCACTTAAAAGTTTCTGAAGAACTTCCTGTATAAAATTATTAAAAGGATAGAGTTAACGTGGGGGAGATACTGACTAGTATCAAACTCATAACACCAAGATCATGAGGTCAAACCCAAGATAGACCAGTGTATTGTGTTGTTGTGCTGGACTAAATGAAGAGTATCTGCTTGAATTGGCGGCTCACAACTCAGAATTCTATACATGTTGTTTGACGGCTAGGAGGTTCATATAGTGAAAAACTGTAAATGAACATTTAAACCTTTTTGTCAAGGTTTTTAGTGTTTAAATTATTGCCAAACTATTCAGGATAATAAAATTCACTGTAACTATGTCATTCTGAGCTGTACGCTATGAGAGAGTGAATTTTAGCCTTAAAAAGACTCAATTTCTTTAATTCAAAACCGTTTCGATTTTATAACAAAATAAAGACAAAAGCTCGCGAAAATGTTGACATGTCTGTAGGCAGAGAAATCAAATTCCGGACGGCAATTAGGAACCAATCATATTGCAGCATTCGTTACTGTGCCCTCTTAGGAAAATATAAATCATTTCCTGCTCCAGGAGAGAACAGTAATCTGGCTGTGATGGATTAATGTCCTATATTGTTTATGGTGAGCCATCAATTTTTGCTAATCACTCTGGAAACACGGGATAAACAGCAGGCTTGTGAATATGAACGAGGGCTCAAGATTTTAAGGGATTGGCTTTTCAACAAAGGTAACTACCAACTTTAACTGGTGGAATAAATACTCACTGGAAAAGCACTTTCAACAAAATAACGATTGTGTTTCAGTACCAGTTTCACCTTGCCATAACTTAACGTACACATCTGAAAATGAATGAATATGAAAATTGTGACTATATGCCTTTTCACCTTTGGAAAGTTACTATTTAAAACAAAGTTATGTATTACAGTCCTGACACTTTTACGCATTGTCACTGGTAACTTTTTACTAAGGCTGCCTGAGCTAGGCAGCACGAGTCAAGTTTACCAAATTTTATTCAGTTTTAAGGTGTCCTATTGGGTTAGTTCAACATATATCATGCAACATACCTTGATAAACTGAACAATGCCTTCTGGAATAGTTGTCTTACTCAAGCGACGCAGGTATTCTATTATATCATTGGTCTGTAATAAAATTACAACCGTTGTCAATTTACAATGTTGATGGTTGAAACCTAGTCTAAATTGATCTATTATCCCAACAAACGGTGCAGTATTTTATTTTATACAAAATTCTGTGGTTGGTTTGTAAATGGTTTCAGCAACATTATTGTTTAGGTCACCGCTTTCAGTTGCATATTTGTGTTTAGTAAGTTCTAGGTTCAATTTCCTGCCAGAATCGCCAATATAAGTGCCTTGGAAGTACCTGCATCTAATTACACAAACTGCCCCTGGTCTGTCGGTAAGTTCATCTGTCCTTCAAGTTTATCATAAGTAACTGTCATAAGTTAGTGACGGGTCCATGGGCAACTCAGATTAGATGCTGTTGGTTTTAGAATTTGTGCAATATTTTCAGAAGTACTTCACTTAAGTTCCCCTTTTGTTGTTAGGTTGTAGAATGTTTCAAAAGTACTTCACTCAAGTCCCTCATTGGTATGGTATGGTTGCTGTAGTGATCTAGGTGTCACTGTAGTACAGTAAGGTTGGGATCAGTGTTGCTGTTTACATGTGTTGCATCTGATATAATGTATCTATTATTTGATGTCTAAATAAGATAAAGATAAAGATGAAGATAAAGACCTTAATGACAACTCCCCGAAAGGGGCTTTTCAGTGTCATTCACAAACACAACACACTAAGAACCCCAACTGGCAGGAGGCAGACCAATCGGCTATTTACAAAGCGTGATGGATTTGACTCTGGGATTATAGTGGTCAGAGCGGGACTTGAACCCGGGTCAACCGCATTCAAGTCCGGCGCCCAGACCACTAGGCCATGCTTGCCTCCAGCGCCCTGACCATTAGGCCACGCTTGCCTGCAGTATAGGACCTAAATATCTAGTTTCTTCTGCTAAGCTGTTAGGTGAGTCACAAACTAATTGTGCTCTTCTTGGACATACAGTAAGGGTCCGTATTTTTGTTGCTTTGTGAGATGTGGGGTTGCAAAATCATTGATCAAGTACTCTGTCAATGAGTTGGTATTCTGTAAACAGAAGTTTGAAATCGGTCATCATTGCAGGTAACCAAGCAGTGTAAAAAAGTTAATGTACTATTCTCCTAAATTTCCTTCGTAACCTGAATGTCGTTGTTCTGTCTGTCAAGGCGTTCATGAATGTGTGAATGTGTCCAGCTGTGACAGTATCTTCAGCATAGAATATCTAGAGTGGAAGTGTCACTTTCTAAGTATCACGGGTATGACAATTTCAGCAACAACAACTGCGGAAACAGCTCCGGGAGCCATTATCTTTTCCGTGGAACTGTTTGTAAGGTTGGCTGTTGTACTGGAAGTAGGTGGAAGTTGAGCAAATGTTCGGTAATTCCATTAAGTGTTGCCTGTTGGTACTAGTTGAAGTTGAATAGTGGAGTTCTCGATGGCAATCTTAAATGCAGTCTAGGACCAGCTGAAGTAGAATACTGGAGAACAGTAATTTCACATCAAAGGGCACTTGTTCCTGGTCACCAGGCAGTCATACTGTCTTAATAGCGTCAACAAAGTTCACCAAATTATATAATAATGAAACTTTTGCCCAATAGTATTTGATGACAACTTTTTCAAGTTTGGAGTAAAATTGTGTTCTTAACATTACTCTTTAGAACTCCATCTAAAGTGATACTATAATGAAACTATGTAAATGTTAAGTCAGCAACACATTCAAGCTTATTGATGAGAATAATAAGTTTACCAGTTACAATATGATATTCTTTAAAAGAGAAAGTTATTCTTATCTTTTTTATGTAACATTACTGTACATACACACATGCGGTTATATCATACACAAGCTTCTTCATTTCATAATGTTTAATATTAAAGATTTATACCGCAGTTATATGCAATCCCGTTTAATACATTCTCCTTAATATAATAATGTCTTTAATAAATTCAAAAGATAAAAATATATATCTCAAGTTACAAATTGGTCTTGAAAAAGTTAAGAGCTCTAGAATTTAGTACATGCACATCTATTTACATTAAGGAGTTAATATCATATCTAAAAATAAGTTCAAATTAGCCATTGATCTTCAAATTACCTGTAAGCCAACTGACACGGCAGCATAAAGTGAATAAGCTGTTAATCTGAAATCATAAGAAACGTTGATAGCTAATTAGCTCACGCATCCTAAGTGTATACAAGTGCAGTATTTACAACTATTTACACCGCTAAACTAAAGCTAAATCCTTTTACGAGTCTAAGTGGCCCATTGGAGCCGGTGCTTATCTCCGGTTTCTGTAGTGTGTAGCGGATGAGAGTCATTGACTCCCATGGACGGGACACTAATCCATACTCATTTTTCGAACCTCGGGAGGATGGAAAGCTGAGTCAACTTTGGCGGAAAAGAAGGTCACACAAATGTTCAACACTCAGCTGAGCCGGGGATTTGAACCCTGGACCTTGTGGTTCGAAGGCAAAGATCTTATCACTGTGCCAACCACGCCACCGTCTATTTACACTGTGCTGTGTTCAAATGTAATAGGTTAATATTTTGGGAAAAAAAGTTGAAATGGCCAAGAATTCTCAAGATCAGTTTTGTATAAATAGGAGTTCTTTATCCAATATAATTATCTTGATATCAACTTGAAGTAGTGTACGTAAACGAATTGCCATCGCCGTAGGAATTTGAAAAAGCTGACGTTTTGAGCGTTAGCCCTTCGTCAGAGCATCAGTGATTCAAATTCCTACGGCGATGACAATTCGTTTACCTACACTACAGTACTTCAAGTTTGTATCTACTCGCCGACGCATTTATTAGTTTTTGTAACATCTTGATAAAAATAAATTGTTTAAATCAAAATCTTAAATTATTTTAAATGACGTTGATACCATCATTTCACTCAAGTTTCTTATAGAATGCAAAAGTCCTTATAATCAACAAACGGCCGTCTGCAAATCTAAAATCTCTGATTCTTTTCAGTAACAAAAACTTTGATGCCCAGTCCGTTTCAACTCTCCTGTACGCTTCCTTTAACATTTCTTCAGCATAAAATTAATTGCGAACAAATGGCAAATAAACAGCAGCTAACAAGCAGCCTTGTATTACACTCTGGCCAATCGTATATTCATCACGTACTTCAAGATCGAGCTTCTCTTTTCGGACATTCCTGTATAGATCATTTATTTTAAAATCGTCTATCTTTCTAATCTTTACCTATTTTCTAGGGAATTCTTAAAAGAATATCCCATCTTGCTCGGGTAAATGTGTCCTCAAGATCCACAAAGAATGCACATATTTACTGGTTGGCCTATAAACTTCTTTCTATTTATTTAATTGTCAAGCATTGCCCAAATTGCATCTCTATTAATTGAAGTATTTTCTGAATCCACACTGTTTAAGTGCTATTCGACTTTTTTGCTTACTATCTTAAGTGCTATTCGACTTTCTTGCTTACTATCTTACCACTTTTTGTGTATGTGGTATCAAACTAAAACTTCGGTACAGTTTGCATTCATGTGCATTTGGTTTGTTAGGCATAGTTATTAAGACTGCCACTGTATAGACCTTGATCATAAATGGTAACGATTGGAATATTCTTTTGTCTGCATTCAAATTAACCCTACGAGCCTCGTTTTGGGTAACATATTCTGTTGAAAGTATAACTCAAGAACGAGGCCATTCCCCCTTTTTATACATGAGATTGCACACACTGTAGATGCCATTACTTTATCTACGTACACTGCATTTTTCTAGGAATTTTACTACTCTGATATTTCTTCCGTTCCAAGAGCCTGTTTGTTCTTCTTTGACTTTATTTACTACTTTACTTTTCAATATAGGTGAACCTGTATCGTCTGCACATTTCCTACAGTGTGTTCTCTAGGTTTTATATCCTTGCCATATAGATCTTCCACATACTCTTCTGAGCTCGAAACTAGCGGTAATCCACTGGTCTGGGACTAGTAAAATTCGATGCTGGACTAGTAAAAAAATGGACCTACTCACCACTAGCCTAATTATGGGCTAGTACTTTTTCATACTCACTAGGCCAGTGACTAGTACTAGCACTGCTCTTTCCATTATTTTAACCCTTTCAGCCCCAGGCAATTTATCAACATCTAACTTCTCCATACATAACTCAAACAAAATAATATAACTGGTAATGAGAAGTAAGGAATTGATCAACATGTGGAAGTTGAAGGGCCAAATTCTCCCAAACTGCTTATATAGAAAGTATGGAGCTCGGTTGGGAGAATTTACCAAGACATCATTTGTCGTGTTTGCGGCTTAAAGGGTTAACTAATACTCCGACTACTACCTGGCTTAATTTGTAAAGCAAAATTTACAGTTCTAATACAAAAATACGAACCCTTTCTACTAGTAACTCACCTGTATTCGTGAATATGTTCAGGTCGGCAAACAGGCTGCAGGAAAATCACATAACTGCTTTCAGACACAAGTCATTACTTATTGGAACAAAAATTATTTCAGTCCCTCATAGTTAACAAAACCCATATCTCACTTCTTCTTAGTTAACTTAATTTGATACACAATACGTACCTCTGATATTGCAATAAGGAAGTCGTGTGCATGCTTGTAAACTGGTGAGAATGATTCAAGGAAAATGTGACCATCAGGAGCCTGTTAGCAAAAGCAAACATAATATTAAATATTGTAATTTTATAACACTTGTTTTACAACACCCCAATTTCCTCTGTCTCTCTGTCTCTCTCTCTGTTTCTTTCTTTCTTTCTTTCTTTCTTTCTTCCTTCCTTCCTTCCTTCCTTTCTTTCTTTCTTTCTTGCTTCCTTCCTTTCTTTCTTTCTTTCCTTCCTTCCTTCCTCCTTTCTTTCTTTCTTCCTTCCTTTCTCTCTCTCTCTCTCTCTCTCTCTCTCTCTCTCTCTCTCTCTCTCTCTCTCTCTCTCTCTCTCTCTTTCTTTCTTTCTTTCTTCTTTTTACTTTCTTTTTCTTTCATGTGTTTTCTTTCTTTCACATGTTTTCTCTTTCTTTCATGTGTTTACTTCTCCACTAAGATACAGGAAGTCACGTTATGAATTTATATATAATATATCTTCAATATAATATCTTTAATCATATTGATTTGTTCTGAGAAACACTCTACAAACTTCTGGTCAAATCCCCATTACCACAATAATTCACTTCATTTTGATTTCATGCAATGAATGAGCTAAAAATTAACATTGATGTACATGAAGAATACTCACAACCCAGAGAGGGCGAGCAGCATGATCTAGTTTCAGTTGCAGTTTCTTGCGATAATCCCTTGCTCCATACTCATCCTATAACGATACACAATAAAATAAAAATATTAACTAAAGTAACTATGACAATACAGTGTTTGCCAAGTGAAAATCCTTGGCAAGTTACAGATTAAATGAAATCTGCAAGAAACACTTTTTCTTTATTAACTCTATTGGACAAATTCAGAAGTATCTTCCCCCAGACGCACTCAAGCAGTTGTAAATGCACTCCTCATTTCACATCTTGACTACTGTAACAGTTTTCTCTCCGGCCTGCCTTCCAGCAAACTCGCCAAGCTACAAAGGGTACAGAATACTGTGGCTAAACTGATTGTAGGAGCTGGTTGACTTGACCATAAAATTATTACTCCAAGGGTTTTAGTTAAGGGCCGGCGAACGGCGAATTTCGCCGGTGTACTCTTGACTTTTGAGGAATAAAATATTTGCCACAGCTTCACAGGCTTTTGCCCAGGCAATTGAAGGGGACATGTGTGTTCAGAGTAAAAATTAGCCGGGGCTTTCTATAATGAGAACTTTTTTAGCAGCAGCTTAAATTTTTTAGCCATACCCCTAAAAAGTTAACTGAAACCCTGACTCCTATTCTTCTGGACCTTCACTGGCTAACTGTAGCAACATTGGAATTTAAGATCCTGGCTACTCCTTACTTACAAGTCCCTCCACAATCAAGCTCCATCCTACTTAATATCTGATTTACTTAAGCTTGTAATCGCAGTCCAATCTGCACATTTCGCTCTTCTGCAAAATCCTTATTACAGACCTCCCACAATCCCAACAAAATCTACTATAATTTTTATGGCAAGAGGGCATTCTCCTTCTCTGCATCCAAACTTTGGAACTCTATTTCCTGAGCATATTAAGTCACCTTCGTCCCTCTCATCATTGAGGGGGCATTGGGATTTTCAGTTTTGCGGTTTCAGTCATTTTTTGGAGCAGTTTTTCGGTTTTCACAGCAAAAAACTACGTTTTTTTGGTTTTGTTGTTCTTTGCTGTTCGCGGTTTTTCCTTTATTTCGCAATCGGTTTTTAGTTTTTGGTAAAAAATACTATCGGTTTTTCGGATTTGTCAGGTTTTTAAAACCCGGGAAGCATAAATTTTCAGGTTTGATGCTTTAATGCAGTTTTCAGATTTGATCAAAATTAATTGCGGTAAATTTTTGTGCGGTTTTGCAGTTTTTAATGTGCCCCAACGCCCCCTCATCATTCAAGACTGTATTGAAGAGTTAACTTTTTCGTTGTCATCTGATTCATGAACAGTAGTGTTCAGTTAGATATAGTTTATTTTTTATATTTCTAGTCATATCTTAGCGGAGTTATTTTTCTTCTTTTTTGTAAGCGCATTGAGATTTTTAAATGCCCCTATCAAGGATATCATTATTAAAATTAAGTTTGGTTCATAAGCTGGTTTATATTCTTATTAACCAAAATATCCAGTTTTAAACTAGCAACAGTTCTATTACGATCTGTTATGTTGCCTGCCTCACAATTCGAATAAGGCGCTCAATGTCTCTCCAGGGCAGGAAACGTCTGGGACGGGTAACTTTTCCGTTCGGACAAGGAAAAACGTGATTCCAGTTGTCCGAATAGACGACTGAGTTGTAGAGGTCCAACTTAAAAAAAGTCAAGAAACTATACTTACCTGTTTTCTTTGGATATATAATAA
>JAOCPT020508547.1:0-12136 GCA_026546935.2 Palythoa grandiflora
GCACAAGTATAAGGAAACTATGTTCACACACGTGAAATAAGCACAAGCACAAGTATAAGGAAACTATGTTCACACACGTGAAATAAGCACAAACACAAGTATAAGGAAACTATGTTCACACACAAGAAATAAACACAAGCACAAGTATAAGGAAAATGAAAAACAAGAAAATGAAAAATAGGCATGCGCAAAGTAGACTGTGTGTTGTGTTCTTTATTTATGCTTATTTCACGAATGTTCACACTGGTAAAACAAATGAAATAAGCATAGGCACAAGAGAAAGGAAAATGTTTCTTTTTCTTGTGCTTATTTCAGAAATGTTCACACTTAGATTTTCCTGTGCTTGTGCTTATGCTTATGTCACAAGTGTGAACCAGGCTATAAGATCATATCACAACATTCTTTAAATTCAACTGGCTGGCTACTTGACAGATAAAAATAATCTTCATACAAACCTTTGTTAAACAGTTTGTTGAAAATATTGGTATATATTGCCCGCCACTAATATGAGCCAAAGCCTCAAGAAAATGCGAATCATCTTCAAATTGTTTTGGATCATAAAATTCTGTTGCACAATCAATTTCATGTCGTTTCTTGTTTCCCTTATTTGTCGGAACTTCTCGATAACTGTACTTCAACTGAACATTGTTGGGTAAACAACCAATAACATGCAGTGACACACCACGTGATGCTAATAACCTCGTCAGGACCACAATATCATGATCTGGTGAGCTGTATGGATGTGGTTCAGACCTCTCCTCCCTACTTTTTGAAATGCGGTGAGTTGACGAAGCTGTGGAAATAAAATAAAACAACAAGGTTTTATATGTGTGCATTTGCAAAATTGTTCCAAGCAAATATGACATGACAATTATTTTTACTACTGCCTCTATAACTTAAAAACGGTGGCGTGGTTGGCACAGTGGTAAGATTTCTGCCTTCTCACCACAAGGTCCCAGGTTCAACCCCCAGCTCAGCCGAGTGTTACACATTTGCGTGACCTTCTTTTCTGCCAAAGTTGACTCAGCTTTCCACCCTCCCAATCCATACAAAGCTCTCTTATTTTAGCGATTTTTAAAAGTGTACCATGCCTTTGCCTTTAAACCAAAGACTCTCAAATTTGGTAAACTTACTAATTTTTGGCTGCTCTTTCAGATGGCGGGCGTCATTTTTCAATTCAATCAATTTTAAATATTCGTACCCAGTACTTTGCTCGTTTAGGTAAAGGCTAATTGTGATCCATGATTGCCTGAAAACTAAATCCTTTCAGTACTCCACCAAAAATCTCTTATCATCGTTCCTTGCAGTGTTTGAAATAATAACTGGTTGTCAGGGACCCCTCTTTACCACCCAGTTAATAGAATATGGAGGAAGGACCGCATTCCATGTTCATGCTTTATATATATAATAAGACTGTTTTTCAGGGTCGGATCTTCTTGGGTATTTACAACAAGCAATGAAGAAAATGGTGCATGCTAATCATCCCTTATCATTTTGTCTTGTAAGTCTGCATTTGAACACTTCTTTGGAGATGAACTTAAACTTTTAAACTTGAACTTTATACAAACTAGATATTGCATGATTGTGTGAGCTTGGGTTTCACTATTGTACAATGCTAAAAAGATTCAAAATCATCTATTTCACCTATAAGAGCAATAAATACATGGCCTATTTTAGAAATTTAATGTGCATAAACCCATGCCAGTGTTAATTCTTTAATGTTACTTAATTTTAGAAACGATCCTTAAAATTGTTAGTGCTAGTTTTGCAGGGATGTCAATAAGTTTTTAAGCAGCTGTTTCACCGGAAGCATTTCTTCATGTAATTTGTACTCTTTTCGAGTCTCTGTACTTGTAGTGAAAATCTTTACATGTAACATCGAGTCAGCTCAGCCGTAACAGGTTTTACCGGTTATGGCCCGTATTGACATCCCTGGTTTTGCTAGGAAAAGTTTTAGTTATGTAGACTGATCGTGAAATGGCACAAGCTAAATAGTACAAAATAGTGTTAATCAAATAATAGAAAAGATAATTTTGATTTTGATTTCATTTATTTAGTACTTCTTTACGGTTTTATTGCAATAACTCTAGATAATGTTCATGTCTTTCCTTATTATTAAGTTTTGCATTTAATTAGTCATATATGCTAGACTTTTGCATCAAATAAAAACAGAGTAAAGTTTCAGACTTCTAAACAGTAGACACGTTTCGTCTAAAAGATTTGTCCTTCACCTATTTAAGTCGCATGTTTCAGACTTTGTGCTAATTGGGCAGGTGCAAACTGCATTTTGTGTCTGAAAAAAGAGACCATTTTTGAACTTGAGCCTCCTGAGTAATTACAAATTACAACAAATTTTGAGCATTGCTAAATATAGTGAAGTAGATAAATAGAAAGCTGATTTTTCATTGTCTCAGTTCATAGTAATTCTTCAATTCAAACAACTCAAATATGAAAGATTTTATACTTTGTAGTTTATGTATAACTATTATCTTGAAGCCCAGGATCCCAGGGCCTCACTCCTATATTTTCAGAAGATGGCTGTTCTTTAGTGTCTATGTCTGTAGATTCTATTACATTATGCGAGTAAAGATCTAACAGCAATTGTAACTTATTTTATGTTTTAAACCAAAGTGTCAAAAGTAGTGTCCTGTTGGTTGAGGGTGTATCACTTGAATGTTGACACAGCCTTGAACATTTTGAGTTGCTGTCAGTAGTAATTATTACACAACTTTTGTTGATTACAAGTCAGTTTAACAATTTATTGTTGTACCCAAATTAGGATTTGCTTAACTTTAAAATATTGTTTTTCCAAGGAAGTGAAAAAAATACCAAGGCTGTCTATATCAGGTACATACTTACATAGTTGCAGTTACATAGTCAATATTTCTTAGATCAGCTGCTAAACTAGTATAAATATTTGCTTTTGTTTATAAACATAATCTGTGTTCATAACTATAAGGTCAGTTTTGGTCACTTCTGGTAATCACCTTGAGTATATTACTGCCTATAATAGAGCATACTGCCTACATAAAATATACTGCCTACATAGAGCATTTATTGCCTTTACAGAGCATACCGCCAGGGTTGGGGAATCCCAAAAGATTAATCATTGGAATTGTGTTTAATATTTGTTGTAAAATTTTATCTAATTCATTTTGTAAATCTGCAATTTTAAAATTTAATAAACTATCTATCTATCTATCTATCTATCTATCTATCTTATATTATTTTATGGATATCTACTACAATAGTCGAGTCTCAAGTTTTTAAACAATTTCGACAATGGACTCCTTTGTACCGGAGGTCTAGGCTTACTCTTGGCAACAATCTGGAGTTTCACTGCTTTACCCTGATATCTACATGTTAAACTTTGAAAACAAGGAAAATATGACACTCAATAAAAGAGCTGAAAAGTTGGCAATTGCACGGTCAAGAAAAATGAGGAAGAACAGCCAATAAAAATAATTTATTTTTAGGTTCTGCTAGTACCTATGAAAGATAAAATCAAGCTTACACAACATTCATTACATTTGACTGGTCAATATAATGTTTCAAGAATTAGAGATAAACCAGTCTAAAGTTTTTTAAAACACCGACTCTTATGTGCTCACTATGCAGGAATTCGCTCTCTAGTTGGCCCATATACCACAAATGATGACCATGTTTATATAGATTTTGGAGGGCAAAAAGTGATAACCTCATCCAGTGCATTTGAATCGTTAATAAAAGGTATGGAATGCACATTTACCGCACATTTTCTTCCTTACTAGCAAAGATAAAATAGTTGTTGTTATGACAATGTTAACTTGTTGATCTGAAAACCGGGAGTGTGCACGTGCATATCAGAAATTTGAACTAGATAAATTGCGATTATTCGTCCAGTAACTAACAGCAGAGTAAAGGGAAACCTTCTGAAAATTTGTGAAAGAAAGGTATTTTACCAAAACTGCCTTGTTGAAAAAACACGTCATTATCCTTATCTTTATAAGAAATATTTTGACATCTCAAGTTTCTTTTTCCTACAAAGCAGATTTGTACTAAAATCCATACTTGCTTAGTATTGAGTAGTCCACCTACTGAGAACACCTACTGAGAACACCTACTGGGAACAAGTACTGAGAACACCTACTGAGAACATCTACTGAGAACAGCTACTGAGAACATCTACTGAGAACACCTACTGAGAACATCTACTGAGAACAGCTACTGAGAACACCTACTGAGAACACCTACTGAGAACAGCTACTGGGAACAAGTTCTGAGAACACCTACTGAGAACATCTACTGAGAACATCTACTGAGAACACCTACTGAGAACACCTACTGAGAACACCTACTGGGAACACCTACTGAGAACACCGCGTATTGACAAGTCATCATTTCTAAATTGCAAGAACTCAAATGAGTTCGAACGTTTCTCGTCGTTTAAAGTATTACTTAGATCTTTTAATATTTGAGGATTGAAATCTCGGATATTTAATTGTCTGCGCAAGTAGGTACCTAATTTTGCAGATACTTTTATTTTAGATGGAATGCCCGTGAAACTAAATGATTGTAAAAGGCTCGCAAAAGAATCTGTTGGTCATGGACTACGATTCCAGATCGACGTCAAATTTACTACTCAAGAAAAGTAAGTGAAAAAAAAAGCTTTTATGGCTGCCTTTATTGTTTCCCGTTTGCCAGTCAACTCGAGTCTCAGTTCCTTCCCCCATGTAACAAGCTTCTTTTCTTCTTGAGATTAAAACGTTTGTATGTAAAGCTTCCTTTCCTCTTGTAAAGTCGGTACTCTATTAAAACCATCCGATAGTAGCGATATAATATCAACGGTCCAGCCCGACATGAATACTTTCAGCTGTTCACAGAAGAAGCTGTTTTGTAGAGATTAAATATCTACAGTTTTAAAGCTGCGATATTTTGTGACGCCCTAGATCTGCGACGCGCGTTCTTTTTCCACCTGTAATAATTTAAAACACGCAATTATGATAAAAATAAACGTTTTAGCTCTACACGAGCATCTTTAGGTTTGGCTGGCTTCTTAATTATTCTTGTCTTATATGCCAGCGCTGTATGGACAGTAGCCATTGTTTAGATGATACCGTTTCGAAAAAGAACAAGATGGAAAGAATGTTCTTTATTGTTCAGATTGGGTCTAAGTTTGGGAAAAAAATGACCTCGAGTGTTCTTTTAAAAATCCATGAACTGGCGAACGCCAAAATCTTCCACTAGAAAGTGTGGGGTGCAGAGTGGTGGGCAGGCTCTATAAGCTTTTCTGTGTCCTCGTGTTTTGCCTTTGTGATCGAGAAATTCCGGGCAGATTCTCCAACGTAGGCAGAGTTGCAGGACATGCGGGCGCCATAATAAACAACAGTTCATGGACGATCATTTTGTCCTTTAAATTAAAGAGGGATCAAGTTTTTTGGTTAGCAAAACAATGCGAAATTTGTAGTTGGGTCAGGTGGATGAATTTTGATACCCAATGAAATACCAACAGATTACATCCGAGGTAAAACACGGATCAAAACTTGCATTTTTAATTAGACATTTTGCTTTGCAGCTTCCATCACAAACTTGCAAGAACAGTATAGTTAAATGATAGCACGCGTGTACATATTGCAACTTCCATCACGAACTTGCAAGAACAGTATAGTTAAATGATAGCACGTGTGTACATATGGCAACTTCCATCACGAACTTACAAGAACAGTATAGTTAAATGATAGCACGCGTGTACATACTCTTCTCACGCTTTCCTGCGGCGTTCAAAACGGGAGGTTTTATTTTTCTGTTCAACTTTATTTTAATACAGGATGTGCTTTGTCAACCAAATTTACTTCTTCCAAAGTTTTTTAAAACTCTCGAAACCGCGCTCGAAATGTGCGACAAACATTTGAATTCAGAAAAATCAAAACCCAGCCCGATATGAATAATTTCCTCTAAATTATGGTATTGTATTCTAGTGACACATCTCAAATGTTGTCTAATTTACGTGTTTGTTGTTTCAAAAATTTTCGTGCCCGATTGAGAAGTCGAAAAGAAAAACTTGCACTTTATGTTTCAACACATGCTCCAAACACCTTTGTCCCTCAGGACTCGTTATTTTCTTAGTGTTTGGAACGGGTAATCAAACACTCGTGCTCGTAAGATACTGTTGCATGTTAATATATAACGAACGGGCAAAACAATAGTCAACGCAGAACCAGTCACGACGTTGAAAACAAACTGCCATATTGCACGCATATTGTTACTGCAAACAGGTGTAAAATCCCTCGCGGTCACACATACTCAACTTTTAGCGTCAGTGGAATTTCTAGTTAGATCATTTTTCCTGAGGAAGGCAAACAGTCGTTGCCGAAAATGTAAAAGATATGCTTTTGGGATTTTGATACATTTAAAAGTAATTTACCATTTTAGTTTAGCTGAAGTACTTTTATTATTTCGTATGTTATGAATTTTTAATGATTTGTTCAGTGTAGTATCACTCACTTGCTGACGTCGATCTTTCGTTTTACGATAGCAAAATGTCGTAATTAAAAGCGATGTCAAGTTCTCAACATCTAATAATTTGTTTGTATGCAGGTTTTACATTGTTGATGTTAGGACGGATAAAGTTCTTGCAGGCTCCAAACAGATTGTCAGTTCGTATCATCTGTGGCAGTTTGAGAGTCCGTTTGACTGGGAATGCTATAGAGAGGGGTGGTACCCCCTCACCTGGCGAGTCGTCGATATGGACCACTACTGTAAGAACAAGTCGCCACCACCCAGGATAGTTAAGGCTTTGAATTACAGGGCTCCACATAAGAAGTGAATCACTCGCAGATTATTATTATTGATCCAATCCTATATGCCATAGAACATTGCAAAGTATATTTTATGTTACTGTCCGAATAAGAAGTAGGACGGTCAATAGAAGGAGCCGTTATCTAACTGGCTAAAACTTAAAAAAAATTGTATGATTATATATTCACTAATAAAAACATCTACTTCCTTGTTCACAGATTTTATATTGTAACCTTATTAAAGCTGCTCGTCATTATCATTTTAACATAATGAAAATAATTACAGCTTTGTCTTTCCTACGACTCGAAACCAAGTCTCTATGTAATACTAGTCAGGCGTGTTAACCACTACACCATCAGGGACCACCACGCTGGCAACTGATGTGATGTATATCGCTAGAGCGTCAGTATCCCTCGGCCCAATATTTTCTTCATTTAAACACGTCTCCAAGCCTCATAACCTCAAACGAGATTTTGTACAAATAAATGCATATTTTATTAGTTTATGGATGTTTTAAGTTGCAAACGGCGATTCTCGGTGTCCACAATGCTCTTTTTTTAAAGTTCAAACAAAGTTGTGTTTGTATTCTAAAAAATTTCAGACACATATGTTGTTTGTAAGATGCCCTTTGACTTTCGCTTCGTTAACCGGAATTTTGGAACTGTGGTTGTTTTGAGCTACTTCGCAGTTATTTTTAACTCGAATATCGCATCGAATGAACTCAGATATTAGTGAAATGTTGTGAAGTTGATGCAATGACTATGTGTAAGAACAGCGCTGCTTGGACAACTTTCTAATGCTCATGGCCAAGCAGTAAACTCGATGTCTTGGCATTTAGGTAAGTCCTAATTTAATCCTCTTTGACTGATTTAATTCCTACATTTATGGATTGATTGCATTGCTGTTGTATAACGCATAATGTATAGAAGCTTTTTCTGTATTGTTAGTGAATAAAAAACATTTTTGAGACAAGGGAAATATGCATAAAATTCTTGCATAATTTTTCGTTACAAATTTATTACTCTTGCGATTTTATTCTTGCGAAGTATGAAGGCGACTTATACACATGCACCGTCGGAAATTCTAAAATTTGCAATTTTTTGGTGACAAACTGGAGGATCCACTTATTCACGGAAAAATCAGTACTATATTTGCGAAAAGTCTCTGTAGACCCTCTTGCTGTGTGCTATTTCTTAACTGGAAATGCGGCTTGGTCACCACCAAGGCAAAATATAAAGTTTCAGGAAGGGTACGCCTGATCAAACTAGACATTTCCATTGTAGGTAGCTGATACTTCAATCCTCATTTCGGGGATCCGGGTTTTTCTCTAACTGCTATTATGTAGTATAAGGTCTCTCACTGGCATTTGCCGGAAGGTACTACTATCGGTATAAAACCCTAATTTATTGTAATTCAGGCAACAGGTTGATGACGGGTTGGGTTCCATTTTCTGCGAGTTGATATCCGTCTTATATTTCGTTGTTCGTTAAATTTCGTTTCAAATGGGCTCATTACTATGAAATAAATGTTCCTCATTTTAATATACAAGCGAATAAACCTACAACAGTTTATCAGCGATGTTTAAAACCAAACCTCGCTAACGACTCAACCCCTGAAAGCTAAACTACTTCACAATTCGTTTTTATTTTTCAAAGAGAAATAAAGTTTACATATGAAAATCTACCAACTTTCTTCACTTCCATTTTGATTTTACATACCATGCATGTAATGTACTTCTCTTAAGGAGTAAAATAACATGCAAATTACAATATATATATATACGTGATTTCGGCTACAAAATGATATTAAAGCGCCGTACACAATATCATTTTTCCGTTTTTTTAAGTTCTCGCCAACTCCACAGTTGGGTTTTGCGGTCACTTTATTCACGTTTTCCCTCTAGCAGATACAAGAAGTGATTAGAATAAAGTGCATCTTTTACACTAGAAATATGTATATTAACAATTCTATAACAACCGAAATCATCGCAGATCTTACACATGTCTAAGATCAAAAAGCATTTCTTAATACACCAATTTATATAATGACTACCAAATGCTGCTTTTACTCAAACTAAAAGCTCGTGGAACACTTGAAAAAGTCTCTTATTTGACTATCTTCACAGTGCCAAACTAGAAACTGGACCGGCCATTTCAAAACGACCAAGGAATTCCCGCCTAACGCTTAGCAAAGTCGGCCACTAAATCCTCCCAAGGCGGGGTCAAACTCCCTGCCACATAGCGAACACCTAAACTTGTCCAGAGACTTTAGGGCTATATATCTATGCAAATTTAGAATTTGAAGTAAAACTCGAATGTTGTTTCAGATTTTGTTGCTTAGCGTTACAGATTCTTGCCCCCGTTACTCGAGTAATACCTGCTGCTCGTCCTAGTCTCGTAAAACCTAAAACAATGCTAAAGTATATCCCCATTTAGTTTTTTTTTAAATTTTACAGTTAGTTTTCTTTCCAAGACCAAAAAACAAACATTTGGCAACTGATTTGGGACAAAGCAGAAAAAATTATTCATCTATTGGGGTGTGTTCTCGTGGCGTATCAGGATTCTAAGTGTTCTCCTATTAATAATGAGCATTGCACTAAAGTTAACTTCCAGCCTACGCCAGCGTGACCTGTGCAGCTTGGATGTATTTTTCCAAGAACCTCACGGCATCGGCTGGGACGCCAGTATTTATCATAGGCATCACCTGAAATAAAAACCGTGCAGTTAACAAATTTGTAACAATTTTAATGCAATGAAGGGTTTCCTTTAACACCATGATACTATATGAAAGTTTAAAACGATATAATGCAATTGCTGCCTAAAACTGCTGAGCTCTGACGATGTCGTTGAACGGCGAAAGCTTATATTTTAGTTTTAAAATTGATTTTTAAAAATTTTACCATCTACTTCAACAGGTTTAGGCAGCAATTGCATTTAATCGTTTTAAACTTTTATATGTGACAATTTTTTCTAAGAAAAAATGTTGTTTAATAAATTTATTATGATCAAACAGTGATAATTATGACGATGATAATGATAAGACAGCTTTCTTAAATGCTCCAATAAGTGGCTATTCAAGAACGAAAATTGATTTTGCGAGAGTAAGGCGGATAGTATACCCAGAGAAAAACCGCCAAAGCCCAAATGAAATCAACAAATATTAGCCTATGTGCGATCTCAGAAATCGAGCCCGAAACATAGAAGTGGTTGTAATTTGTAACGACTGATCACTATGGCAACCCTGCCTCGTACTACTCCTCCCACACTTAAGAGTATAATCGGCAGCTAACTGAGTACCTTGCCAGGGTGCTGTAAAGACAATTTATGAAGACACTGTGCCAGATAAACCTTGGCATCTGGTACTGCTCCTCCAAACGGGTCATGTTCCTTCTTGCCAGCAAACACCAATTGAGAGTAGGCCGTCTGGTAACCTACCAACACTTTAATGAATCAGTACAAACATATTTTGCTGTTTCAAGCGTACAGTAAACTCGGGGCCTATAGCCTTATAGGCGAGTTTCTGCTGACGTCAGTGTTTACATTCTACTTCATTAGCATACAACTAAAGTCGGAGAAAGAACAAAGATAAACAACAAATGACTTTAAAACTTGAGAAAACTTATCGATTGAAATAAGTAAACGAATTTTCGGCTTTATATGTGTAGGTTCAATGAAGAAATCGCTGCTCAAAAAACCTCAAAATATCTGGAGGCAAGAACGATAATGAGCCCATAGATTCTTCCTAAAATTTCCAATTTTTAAAACCACATCACGGAAAGAATACTTAGCATATCAATCTCATATTTTCAGAGAAAGTTTGTTTTGCAGCACCATTTCATTATTCAGAAAGATTATTTTTGTAGATGAATTAGAAAGAAGAGTGCGTATGCTAATGTGGCAAAAAATGTAAACAGAAACTCGCCTATAGGTTGGTGGTAAATAAAGGATAAGGCGACGGAGTCAACTTATGTTCTCTGAAATGTGAGACTATATGTCTTTGATTGGCGAATTTATAGGAACTTGTAGCGCTATGTGCAGGGCAAAAGCAATTATTGACGTACTCAGATAACAAATGGACATGAGAAAACACAAGAACTAAGGAAATCGAGTTTGTGACAGGACAAAAATTTATTTCCGACAGCAAATTCTGCCTTTGCTTTAACGTCAAAGTTTTTATTAATTTTGAAGAGTAGCGGCGGAGGGGCTTATTATAAACTTGAAGCTACAGAGGGAGCGTTTACGGTTGTTAATTTATGCCTGGATTGGGGAACCGAGGAGAAAAAAGAGCACTGGAGCTGAAGGATGGGTTGGGGTTGACCCACACTTTTTCTGACATTTCTCCCAGGATTTGAAGGTTTAAACGCTATTCATTGTGAAAAACCATTTTGAAGTGAGATCAAAGCAGCTGTACACCGTAAGAATTTTCTCTTTTTTTGGTTTGGAAGTAGAGATACACCATTAATGGAAGTTTAGAACCTCAAAACATGGAGAGGTCAGATGGTCATACTTACTAGTCCTTCGGATTGGTAGGCCGAACTTTCGTTTTCAGTTATAGTTTGTAATAACCAGACCAGGCAATTTACGCACATGGGGAGTTGGTTGTTATTGGATGGTATACGAAGAATGATAGGTGTGTTGGAGGGGTCGGGAAGTTATGTCGTATCGAAGATAAGGTTGAACTATGGGGTGGTTTTTGATGAGCGAGAATATACTAATCATTATATTTTGTATCAAATTAAACTGATGAAAAAAATTTGAACTTTTCATGCAAGACACTCCGCATAACTTTGAAGTAAACAATTTAAATGGCATAATGTCAAACAACTAAAATAGAAACATCTCTTTGTTGCTGACTTAGCCTATAACTTAATATCGTTAACCCAAACAGGAACACCATTTTAAACTCCTTTACATAATCATAGAGATAGGTATAACTATTAACTCCACCCGGCAAATTGTGTTATCTGCAAACCTGGAGTGTCTTCAATCTCGATAAAATGCTCGTCATCTGGTACAGTGTCGTCTTCAGGTAACTCAAACACACTGATCAAAGCGTGTAACAAGGGTCCCCTGGAGAATATATAAATGAAAGAGAAATGTTATCAGTATTAAATAATGTTGGACTACATTAAATGACCAAAAATAATTTGAAAAGAAAAACAAACGCTTCACTTCGCTTCACTTTGTAGATGCTACCTCTTACATATATGTATGCATCGCAGCTGGTCAGCGGTATAACATTAGATTAAGAGATTTCGAAATTTCTCGCTTCCACCAGTGACAAGAGCAGTGTCAACATATGTCTGGGGGAGTGAGTTCCAGTTTACAATTGTACGAGGAATAAAACTAAATTTGTAAAT
>JAOCPT020508610.1:0-12135 GCA_026546935.2 Palythoa grandiflora
AATTGAACTCAGATCTAAAATGCCTACCTTGACCTACTTTGAATAGACTGTGATTGTTGCGGCAGAGTTTATGGAACTAAACGGCTTACAGGGTCGAATATACACGGAGAAATCAGTACTATGTATGAGAAAAGACCAAAGTGAACACAGGCAACCCAGTGAAGGCTCTGTAGAGCCTCTTGTAATAAAGTTAAAAAAGGATTCCAACAGTAAAATATGCTCGCTATTCACTCTTCTTATGAAAACCACTAACAAAGATGTCGAACGCACTTTGTTACTCTGTGATTACTTCTAGTGTTAGTCTCTAAAAAGGATAACTAAGTCAAGTTAACATAGTGCTTTGGCTAAAGTTCTACGATGCATAACGCTTACGTTTTTGGTTATTCTGTGTTCCAGGGCTCTATATCTTCTGCTGCTTTTGTTGTACATGTCAAAGACCCAGTCCTCCCCCCGGAAAATCAGCACGACACCAACTGCAATGTCTAAAGTAAAAGCTATTGAAGTGAGAGTCAGCTCCTAACAAACCGGGTAAGTGATTACGTCAGTGAAGGGATAAAATTAAATACTTGTGAGATGTTGCAAAAATGATAATATTTAAAAGGGCTACACATGAGTGTGCTTGAGGTAACTTGTAACTGCTGAATGCTCGCGCGCTATTTCCTTCTTTCTGGAACTCCTGTTATTTGGCCATCGAAGCTTAATCAAAACTATAAAATAAACAGCAGTAATAAACATATTCGTGAAAAGACACATTTATGAACTTGACGTATCGTATGTTCCAACATACATTTTCAAAAGTATAAACCATTAAAATTAAAAAATATGATATATTACCTAAACGAAAAAGTGAGAGGAATGGGTCCAAAAAAAACTAGCAAAGTGATAGCTTGTCACTCGAGATATTTACATTAAGAGCTGGCTTAAGTTCTTGTATCAATAATGCTTCTTCAATGTTGCAATCAGCTAGTCTGTTCCTGCCGGATGCGAGAATTTCAAAGAGATCCCACTTGATGTTATATCCAGTGACTTTTGATGTGATCAGCAATTGTAGAAGTATATTCTGTACTAGTAAGTGCTTTAAAATGCTCCTTTTTTTATCGTGGAGCAATCGCTTTGTTTTTCCAATATAAAATTCAGCACAATCCCAGCAATTAGCCTTGTATATGACCTTAGATCTTTGGGAGAGACTCATTCTATTTTTGTAACGAAAAAAAGAATCTACGTTACAGTTGTTTGGAAAAATAATCCTGAGGTAAACACAAGAATAAAACTTATTAACACAACATTTAACATGTTAAATTTCGCTGCTCTGTAAACCAAAATACGGTAGTAAAATGATTAAGTTAAGTCTTTCTTAGGAACAGTCGGGACAGCTGGGATTTTAGGCTTGTCTTTGTTCTTGTTTAGAACATCGTTGATGTTATAATTCATATTTCTAGAGGGTAACCATTTCATAGTAGAAGCTTTCGTAAATCGCTGACATCGGATTGAAGTAATTCAGGAAAAGAGCAAATTCTAAAGTAACGGTAAGTGAGAGCAAATGATATTAATCTTGTACTTGCGAGGCGTGAATGAGTTCCGCACGTCAAGTTCATAAATGAATCTTTTCACGAATATGTTTGTCTTGTCTTTTTCTTTCTGGAAATACCTCGACGTTACCTACTTAGACCTAATACTCACTTTGAGGGACTAACTTTATGTATTAGATTGAAAGATTATAGGGTGTGCTAGGCTATGCTATGAGATACGTTCAAGCTAAACTGTTCATCATATCTCCTGGGTTATTATTATTATTATTATTATTATTACTATTATTATTATTATCATCGGCAGTATACACATCTGATTGCTAATTATTATTAATATTAATATTATTATTATTATATTAATATTAATGTTAATATTAATATTAATATTAATATCAATTAATATTATTATTATTATTATTATTATTATTATTAACATTTATTTATTTTGGAAAGGAAAAAGCAAAGTTATTCATTCATTATGCTGTGCACATTATACAAATTAACTCATTTCCTTTTGTAATATCTCAAACAGCAGCTGATGTTCCCGAAACAAACTAAGCTTTATTTTATTTGTTTCTAATATGATGATATAACTCATACTTGAGTTATTACTTTAACGTTATTTGGGAGTTCGGGTTCTATTAAAATTTCAATCACCTTCACACTTGTTGAGGCTGCATGTTCTGCTTTCGACAGATAATCCAAGTTGGACACAGTCTCTTCCCCCATGCTGTGGGGGTGGCTCGTTGCACGTCCTTGTTCTCCGTTCATAGCCCCCACCACACGTGACTGAACAAATGTCCCATTCCGACCAATTACTGTAACCGCCATTAATGGGGCAAGGCTGCGAGTTGCAAGACCTCGTGGGAGATGTAAAGGAAAATGATCAGTTACTGAGCATTGGAAAGTTGGTACAACTTCTGATCTCAATTCTACATTGTAAAATTTGTCCTTGCCAATAGACTTTATAACGATATTACATTATATGATAAAGCCAAGTTATTCTCCCATTTTGATTGGCTATCGTTCGTGTGCCACTTTTTTGTTCTTACCACAGTTTGATATCATCTATGATTTATTATTGAACAGACGCTCAGAAACATGGAATCAATTTGTTAATTAATTATGTCAAGTGAATAAAAAAAATAGAATTTTTGCTCTTAATTTTCCGAAATATCTATAAAAACAAAAACAACTGACTTTTTATTTAAATAAAAAATGTGAAACAAAACGTTGATATCAGTTTAGGCCAAGTTGAAAGTTCAACAACTATTTGCGCAATTAAAAATACTGTAACTATTTATGCAAACGCATGATAACTGTTGAAGATATTTTACATCAAATAATTTAGATTTACTACTTTTTGTTCATTACCGGTTTTGCTGCGCGGTTCCAAGATGTGAGCAAGTTTTGCCCCCGAGTGCTGGGGGGGGATTTGTACACGTGCGGTGTCTGGTTTGTATTCCCCCTCCACACGTGCGGCTACAGGGCCGACTGAACTCCGACCACTCGGAGTAGTTTCCGTCCCTAGGACAACTCTGCATGTTACATTCTCTCCGCTGCACTGCAGCTCCCAAAACGGAGCAGTTCCTTCCGCCTTCGCGAGGAGGCGGATTATTACACTGTCTAAAACGTGACTGTGCACCACCCCCACAGGAAACACTGCAAGGGCCAAAGTCACTCCAGTTACTATAGTTACCGTCAACAGGACAGTCTCCTTCGTAGCAAGACCCAGTTTCCACAGCAAGACCTATATGGCCACAGCTGCGCCCTCCATATTTAGGAATTGGATTCGTGCAATTTCTGTGTCTCCTTTTCGATCCGCTGCCACAAGTTACGCTGCAGGGGGTAAAGTTGGACCAGTTCGTATAACCGCCGTTAACTGGGCAAGGGTTGAAGTTACAACTTTTAACCTCAAGTGGGGCGCCCAACCTTGCACAGCTTTTGCCTCCATAAAGAGGAGGTGGATTCGTACATGTTCTGTTTCTACTTCTCTCTCCAACACCACAAGTTTTACTACAAGATGTAAACTTTGACCAGGGCGAGTAAAAACCATCTATGGGACACGGATATGTATTGCAAGTGGTTATCTCATGAAAGGGGCCTGAACAGTTGAGGCCGCCGTGTTGGGGACGCGGATCGGTGCACGTGCGCGTTCTGTTGGAAGTGCCATTACCGCATGATACTGTACATGTACTGTAGTTACTCCAGGCCGAGAAGCCTCCATCCACTACATAATTTGAAAAAAAAAAACATTTTTGTCAGTCGACTAGCAAACCAAGCCTTTTCTTGTTTTTTTCTTCAACTTTATTTGTATTTTTTTTCACTTTACTTGTTGTTGCTTATATAACATTCTATTTACCAAATTAAGTGTTTTATGTGTGTACTCCAGATTGTTTAATTTACATTATGGAATAACTGTATGAATAGCGGTGCAGATGAGGAGGCTAGAGAGCCCTTTCATGTATTTTCCCAGGGTACATTACACGAACACCCTTCAGCTGGCAGTGTTTGTAGCCCATAATTAGGGCCCACCAGGAGAATTTAACAGAACAGCTATTTGTCGGTTGGAAAAAGAGACAGAGAGGGGGGTTGGGGTGGAGGCGATTGGTCTCGGTAGTTATCTTTTATACATTTTAAATGCTTGTAACTTTTATACATAAATTTTTCAGATAGTTACTTGATTTTACTTTTTTATATTGTAGATGATAAGCCATTTTCTGCAATAATATAAAGGTCGTTATCATCATCATCATCGTCATCATCATCATCATCATCATCATCATCATCATCATTATTATTATTATTATTATTATTATTATTATTATTATTATTATTATTATTATTATTATTATTATTTCAACCATTATAAGTAATTCTTCTTCTAAGATTTTTAGCCTCCTACCTCCCCAAATAAGAGTTCATATGAGTTAAGGAAGCAGTGGAGATTTGGTCAGCCGTTTATCAAGACCTAAATATTTGGGAAAACTTTCATTATTAAAGGGCTCTAAGGAAGCACTTTTTTTTTACTATGGATCATTTTTACTAAGTAGGTAACTAAATATTTTGATTGTAGTTGAATATTTGATTATAATTGTAAAAAGGTAAAATTCAGTTTTTACTCCCTCTGTATCTCTCTCGAATACACCAATTCAACGAATCGCAGGTCTCAGTTCCATGTTGGGGACTGGGCGCCAAACTCGGGGTGAAAGACAACTTTCCGAAATCACAACAACAAACAGTTCTCGTGCAATTCACAAACAATCAGCACATATCGATGAAATAAGACAATAAAATCAAAGTTTCAATCTCAAAACCTGTGCGAATCGCATGAAACTTTTGCTTTTATCCCGAGTTTGGAACCCAGTCCCCAGCCTGGAACCGAGGCCGCGGCTCGTTGAAGTGGTATATAGCTAAGGCATTCCTAGTATGTAGATATGTTAGATTTTAATTGAAAAGGCGTGTGCGTGTGTGTTAAGTTGAAACTAAAATACAAAAACTAAAACGTTTCAGAATTATTCTGCTGAATTACTAATAAAAAGTTAGATTTTTCTCTTTATCCCAAGGCGAATTCCACAGCTCTGCATGTCAATCTCAATCTGATTATAACACCACATTTATATCTTATATCTTGAGACAATGAATAGGACACGTATTCCCTTACATCCATGCATCACCCCAATGAGATATTGAACAGGACACGAATCCCTTACCAACATTATCCTCAAGGAGACAATGAATAGGACACGTATTCCCTTACATCCATGCATCACCCCACTGAGATATTGAACAGGACACGAATCCCTTACCAACATTATCCTCAAGGAGACAATGAATAGGACACCTAGTCTATCACTAGCATTATCTCCAAGAAGACAATGAACATGACACATAATCCCTTACCAGGTTTTACGCCACGGTTAGGTGTAAGTAGCGTCAATTTTACAGAGGGAGAAAACCCGAGTACCGGGAGAAAAACCCTATAGGAGTCAGATTGAGATCGACAAATCCCTTCCCGGGAGTCAATCCCGGGTCGTCAAGAGCGGAAGGTGTGAATGATGACCTCTAGCCAACCTGAATCCTCGTGGTACAAGAATTCATAGCATAGCTTAAATTGCTAAACTAAGGTACCTGCTTTGGCTAAGTACATTGATGACAGTTCCTTGAGCGACAGTGGCTTGTGCCAAATTGCTATTTCATCTATCATCATATCCGGCGTGTTGTGCAACAGCATGTGATCTGCACCAACAGTTAACTTGCCGCTGACGGGAACAGCGTGAGCCAAGTCGTGAATCGATTCAGATCTATTTCCACCTATTAAACGCGTGCAGTTAAAGTACATGTCACTTTTGCTAGAGGTTTTGTTCCAAACTAAGGAGATGTGTGTCCAATCTGAGACATTCCATAATACAGTTAGTTTTCTAGTCCTGTTTAGACTGTTTACAAAGAAATTTAAATCTCTTTCCTTGAGAAGAAGTGCAGTGCCAACGGAGAAATGCCGACGTGAAGTCTGTATTATGGTGTGATAACTTTTCGAATATTTTATTGTCCTTAGTTTTATCCAGAATGTTATAGTGAATCCTTCATTGCAGCTATTAGGGTCGTTAAGACACGCATCCTTGATGTTACCCAGCTTAATTCCGCTGCCAGCTTTGTTGGTGATTCGCAAACCCTTTTTACTGTAACCATCGACTGTTTCCATTGAGTAGACTTCTGACAATTTACCTCCTTTTATATCTTTCACTCGCCCTTCTTGCACAGAGTTTAACGACCAGTAATGGCTTGCCTGCCCATACCAGGGATCGACAATTCCTAAAATTGTCCACAAATATGACAAAATAGATAGCTTTATTTAAATACCATTACAACCGTTTGCTTCAAAATTACTTTTGATAAATTTATAGAACATGTGGCAATATATAAAACCTAATAAAGTTTATATAAAACTTGTGACATATAAAACTTTATGAAAATATAAAACTTCCAATAGACGGCTGCACCTTTGGTCAGCGACCTTTTTTGTGATTGGAACAGCTTCCTGATTTGGCGGTTCGTTTTGGCGCGCGTTAACAGGATTGTTCAAATGTTACAGTAAAGACAACAACCAAACAGACCTTCGGAATCACAAAACTGGACTCAAGCTACCTTGCATATAGTGCTATTAGAAGTTTGATTCTCAGGGGAAGAGCGAATTCCAGTCAGTTTACTCTCAGGTAGTTTTCGACTCTGACGGGACAGGCGATATCTTGTTCACGAAAACATACAAATCGAAGTGCCATGCAACTTGTAGCCATATATACTCAAAAATTCAGAAGGAAACCAAAAAATCTGACCGTGTTTTGTAAATTTTCCTTGTTTTCACGAAAATTAAAGGAAGTCCAAATAGTTCCGAAAATCTATTGCTATGTTCGCAATTTTGATCCTTACGAAAAAGGCCGCTGACCATCTTTCCTGCCGTCCATTATATCAACAAGTTTTATATGGTACGTAACACGTTTTATTTAAACTTCGATAAGATTTATATATGACACATGTTCTATAAATTTATATCAAACAGCGTCCCATAAGAGTGTGTTTAATATGATTTCGGTTTCTGTTCCTTTCAAATATACAGAAGTGCAATTTGTATAATATCCTTATTGTGGCTTACCCACACTGGTTGTACAACGTCTGTTATTCTGATAAGTTTTCAACTTGGTTTCATTGAAATGCATGAATGATGGTTTATAGATTTGCAAACTTTGGCCTTTAAAAACAATTTTAACCTGCGAAGACGAACTATGGACTCAAAGGTACGAACTAATATATGTTGATTTATAGTTTATTGAAAATTTATTTAAAAATGTTATTAAATGTTGCAAAAGCAATGAAATGTATTACATTTTTTAATAAAAGTTCATTCTCATGTTTCATTCTCACACAAATTTTTAAACAAAATTTAATTACTTTCAAATCTTTCTGTAAAGGGCGGTAGTCTGTCGAATATGTTTAGGGAGGATTTTCGTTATTTACCAACAGTTTAAACTGAGAAGATGTGATTATTTTTTGTTTCTTAATTTTTTTATTTTCCTAACACTTGTCAATTAGAAACGAGTTAGACGCAATACAAACATTTCGAAACTGCATTTCATGTTATTTGTTTGGAGCTAAAAGCCTTTTAAAGCAAATAATTGTGTTGTGTCGGTGCCGTGAAAAATATTATATTTTATTAGAAAGTTTATTATAGATATACAATTACTATACTAATGCCTGAATCCGTTGTCGGTTTGAATAGTTGCATATCAGAATTAAGCCATAAGGATAAAGGCAGCTGCGCTGTTTCTCACATGCGATTCAACAGTTTGATAAAACATTGTTTAATTACAACAAACTCTGAACAGGTTTAACCAAAAAATAATTAAATGCAGCTTAAGCGGCAAAATCAATTTGTTCGACCGTAAAAGGATCTTAGTTCTGGGGGTTTTTTTTTCAACTTTTTAAGAAAAAGATAATTATCACCTTTAAAGTTGACATAATCTGCGCGGATTTGAAATAAGAAGATGGATCCTTGGAATCAGCGAATAAAACGAGTTTTTAAGAATATTTTTGTTTTGAGGCTAATCCCCGTCGACAAGTGTTTTTCTAGTTTATATAAAGCAAAGCACCTGCTACTTGCACAAACCACGGAACTAAAGAACAAATTCGGAGTGCAGGCAGGAGACATAAAAAACAAAATGGATTTTTGTCATCATTTCATTTTCGACGCTTCATGTTAAAATATAAAAGCAAAATTTGAACTTTCTTGAATAAATTATTTTGTGGTTGACTATTTTATTCTTCATAGCATCCATCAAAACAACAAAGTCTCCTCAGTACAGAGACCTCTTCTTTCGTCTCCTCCGCTTTGTTGCTTCAGAAAAAATGTTATATTTTACTTTGAATATAATTTTAAATTCTTATTTTGGTACACATGTAGATGCAAAATTGCCGATTGTGTAAGCTCTAAACTAAACTAAAGCAAAGTCAAAGATGTCGATTTAGGATGAACCTTAAGACACTTGAAAATAATAATATATAATAAATATTTCCTTTCCTTAGTTTTTGTCAGCTTTCAAGTGCTAACTAGTAAATTTTACTAAAAGGTGTAGCAATGTGTTTGAAACTACTTAATTTGGAACAATAAACACGCAGAAAAGTAAATAAGTGAATATTAAAGCAAACGAAACTCAAAGTTTTCTGTGGAAGTACACTGGTTATCAATGCAAAGAAAGTCAAACTGAATATGGTAGAAACATGAAGAAAGACTAAAACGAAAAACAGAGATTTTCAATTTGTATACAGTCCACGCATAGAAACTTTTATAATTTGTTTCCTGAATATTCTATGTGGTGGTGGCTAAAGATAAAGTCCACTAGCGACTTACCCATTGCAGATTTGTCCGTTGGAAATTTCTGAAATAAAAAAAATTATCAGTAAAACAAGAAGATTAAAAAAAAACAATTTCATGAATGCTAGTAGCAAGAGCAGTATGGGGGATACCTCCAACAACATCACCAGAACATACGTCCTGATTAAATACATTGCTGTCATGGGCATCCTTTCTGCGAAGTCCGTTGTCATTTAGCATTGACTAAATAATCATATATCGTCCATATATGCCTCCGTAGCTCAGTTGATGTGGAATACTTAAGATATGGCGGCGTTCATGCCACATTCTCTTGGTTCGATTCGGAGAGAGAGAAAGCACGTTTCTCCCCGCTGTACTATGAAAATTTAATCATAGATGTTGCCACAACATTCATTGGAAATTGTATATATATCACTTGTTTTACTTGCTCGAGGCAACTGTAAAGATAATATAGAATTTACAGACACGGTAAACCTTATGCAGGCAAATTAAACTCTTTAACCATTATAATCATCGTTGTAATAATTAACAGTGTTTTGCCAAATTGCGAGCCTGTGGTTACAAAAAACCGCGAAGGAAAGTTGTTTAAAACCATATATTCATAGTATGTATGGGAGGTGGGGTTTCTGTCACAAATTCTTTATGTGAACCTGCCAATGATGTTCAAGTTTCTGCCTTGCGCAAAACCTTTACAGATTGTCCTAAGAACTATAACAAATCGTTTTCGTTGCATTACATCAACTCAACTCAACTTTATTATCGCTTATCATTATGTACAATAAACACATACATATATAAACTTTATTTATCCTCGAATTTTAAGTGTAGCTATATAAAGCTAATATTTTCGACAATAGTTACATACCGCCCGCAAATTGCGTAGCCAGTCTAGGCAGGTGGTATAAAGAGATGGAAAAATCCTTAGAAAATTACAAAACAATGAAAGTGTTAAAAAAACAAAAAAGAAGTAAAAACAAAACAAAACAACAAATTCAAAGCTTGAAACAAAAAAAAGTGAAATTGCAGGGGTTTTTTTTTTTTCCCTTCCTTCCTTCAATTACATACCGCCTGCAAATTGCATAGCCAGTCTAGGCAGGTGGTATGAAGAGATGGGAAAATCCTTAAAAAATTACAAAACAATGAAAATGTCAATGTAAAGGTTATAAAAAAACACAAAAGAAGTAAAAACAAAACAACGAATTCAAAGTTTTAAACGAAACGAAAAGAAAAGTGAAATTGCAGTTTTTTTTTCTTTTTCATTTAATTCATTTTTAGGGAAAGGTCCGCACAACAGTCCTGCCCCTTTAGGATTTGAAAAAAGCATTCATTCGATTTCCCTCTCAACAAGATATTTTGGTGAGCTTTTGATATTTTAGTTTATTCTAAACTTTTGCACCAGAAAAGACGGAAACTCAGGTCACAGAGAACTAGTTTTTGTGTTGATTGTTCCTGGAGTAATTAATATAATAATTGTCCGAAGACAAGGAGCGTATATGATACATTTTTAGTAAGAGTAAAGAGGGTTGAGATATTAGATTGTGCTACAGCATACATACATTATAGATTAGAGCCGAGGTAAGCATCCTCATAATATATTTCCGAGTGTTTTAAAACCTCACTGTAGCCACTTTAATACGTTGTGTCAATAATGGAGAGATTTTCATTGTTTATAGCGGAAACAACACTGATTTACAAGCTTTCTTTTTGTACTTGAATCAGCTTCCCGGAGGGCCAAAACCAATCACATATGCTAATCTGCAAATCTTTCAATTATTGACCGCAGGTGACACTTAAAATTGTTTATTATGCTCGAAATATCTACTTTTACCAAATGGAATATTTTAGTTTTTTGTATGTTGTATTGTTTTAGGTTCCTTTGAGAGTTACGGGAGATCTAAATCATACGCATTTTTGTTTTTGATTAATATCAACTGTAAGAGAGAAGGAAATCCGTTGATCCCGAAGGCTCTGGGTCATTCTATTTGACTGAGATATCAAAGCAAAATCAGTGATCGCATCAGTTGTCTTCACTTAAAAAAAGGTCTGTTTTAAAAATACTTTAATAATAATGTAAATTTCAGTTTCCTTTATTGCTATTGGTTCTAATACTTAGTGAAATTAACAATGCTATTTTGACACATGAATACGCAATAATTATTCGCCTATATTTTTCCTTATTTTCTTTATAAATCTTAACTTGCACTGACTCTTGCTTCGTGGAGTTTCCAATAAATGCTTAAATGTAAATGACACACATCTACTGAAGGTTTGTCGCAACAACCAGGTTAAAAAAGATTTTGCCAAAGGAATTCTATTACTGATTACGATCAGTTAGTTGTGGGCGCTCTTGTTTGACAACCAATCACTTATTCCAATTTAACTACGGCCAAAACCACTCAACGATTTTAATCGATAAATATAATTTGGTAAAAGATGAAATACATTTAAAATCTACACCAAATTGGCGCCTTTGTTTGGCCGCACAAGGAACAATGAGGTTTTACGCTTAATTATATACCAGGTCAGTAAACAGTAGTACTGACCAAACTATTACGTTTTAATTGTCCAATTAATCATTAATTGGATCGGTTTCTCCGAAGACTTTCACGGGACATTTATACAAAGTATCCAATTTAGAAGTAATAGGATAGTTTGTCTAAACCAATCAGTTTCAAGCAAGCAGCGAATTGACCACTCAGAGTAAGCTGTCGCACGCGTGCCCATCAGCGACGAGAGCAGCATGTCTTTAAAAAATGGCGGAGTCTACTGACTTTTCTGGCCTCGATTTGCCGAGTTTTACCGTCTCTGTTGTGATTATTTTCGAAGCATAGCATACAATATTTCAAACAGTTGCATGATTTTCTGTGATAGAAGAAGACGAACCTCTGAGGCAAAGAAACGATAGCTTCAACAAGAGTACTTCAAAGATCCCCAATTATTTGGTTGAATGTTTAGAGTGTATATGACCTCAAAAAAGCTGTTGTTATATACTGAAATTTTATTTGTATTTCTAATTCGAATTTTGAAAAATGGACGAATTTAGAATTTTCCTCTTAGGGAAGCCTCACATAATACGTTCCACGACTTTCAGTTATTTAAAATGTCTTCGATGAAGTTTGCATCAAAGTCAGTTTTATCATTTGATTTGATTCCGCTCAAACTTCTGTGAGTCTTCAAATTAAAAAAAAACAGTAATCGTATAACTTATGACCGAATGCA